>RBNK01002089.1:0-12212 GCA_003990785.1 Endogone sp. FLAS-F59071 | reverse complement strand
TAGCCAGTTCATGGTTTGTGATATTGTTCTAGAGGTGTTTGTGGTTCATGATATTGTTCTAACAGAGTTTTAGGGTAGTTTGCAGCTGTTCACCAATAATAGTTCATAGTCTATGACTAGTATCCATGTCCATGGCTATTTTGTTCATAGCTCTTAGTAAAATAGTTCACAGCTCTTAGTAAAATAGTTCATAGATTAATTAACCATTTTTCTGATGTATCATATAGTCCATTATGTTTGATAAACAATGTTTATTTGATTTTTAATTTTAAAAAATTGGAAAATTTAGAAAAAAACAGATTTAAATAATTAAGTTGATGTGAAAAAAGTTTTTCTAAGTTTAAAAGATAGGTTTGTTAAAAGAGAACTTTGTAAAAATAAAAAAATAAATTTTTTTTATTATTAAAATTTTTAATTGTCCTCTTCAAACTCCAAATCAAAGTCACTCTCACTTGAGAAATTATTCTCCAACTCTATTTCTTCTTCCTATTCTGTTTCTTAGATAGAATATTCTCTATAATAGTTTACTAACTTTCTCTAAAGAAAAAAAAAGAGTTGTTAGATATTTTCTCAAGCTTTATTAGTAGCTGATTGTAAATAGTAATTGCATCATCTCCTATATATGATTTGGATATAATTCCATTCTTTTATTAAAATAATAGCTTATAATCTGTTATAATATTGAGAAGAGATTATGTACCTTCTAAGGTCACAAGGGGTAATAATAATAAATATTATTTTTGAAAAGAAATCTAGCCAAAGAGCTAGAATAGCTCTTGAGCAGAGGTTTATTATAGATAATAATAATATCATCAAAGTGATATAAGAAATTAGGTAAGATATAAGTATTAAATTTTAATATCTAAGTGATTATTTTTGAAAGCAGACCAATTTTTTTATTAGGTGTCATAGAATTATTTGAATACTTTATAATTATATAACTGGTATAAGGCAAGCTAATATATTAAAAAAAAAAAAAAATAGTCCTCTTTTAAAAATAATCATCTATCTTTATGATTTTCTATATACCTTCAATAGGCTAACATTTACAATAATAGAGAGGTATATACTGAAGTTGATGTCCAGATTCTTTTATAATTTCTACACAAGCATATGGAACTTTGTTCCAATTTGCTTTAATTTTTTTTTATAAAGAATAACTGGCATATCAGTATTTTCTAAAGAAAATTTTTTAAATAGAAGTTAGTTCTTTATATCTTGCTTATAGCTGCTTGAAATCAGAGTTTTCTTAATATACTATTTATGATATCTTATATTATCTATTGTGACAAATGTACTAATAACTGGTTGTTCATTTATTTGTTGAGAATGCTCAGAGTGTTAGATGTGATATCTCCCTTTGCATATTCTTACTATAGCTTCATACTGTACTCTTCAGACTTTACTATAACTGATATTGAGATATTCTAAGACTTTATGCAAAACTGATTTATTTAGATAGAAATAGAGGGGGTATTTATACAAATTTGAGAGGCAAAAGAACAACTAATAAAGACTTCACTATGAATATACAATCCAATTGTTACAAAGAATATGTAATAACTCTAGTGATGACATTTGCTGAAATAAAAGTTGTTAAGCAGAAATAAAAGTCATTAAGTAGAAATAAAAGTCATTAATAACTAAAAATGGAAAGAGACAAAATGTTACAGTAACTTCTTAATCAAGCATAGTATAAAATTTATGAAAATTAGTTAAGTTGGGGGTTGGCTGTCATATCTAGAAGCTCAACTGGGAATGTTTTATCCTTGAAACTAAAGAGCAATAAGGCAATTTCTTCTTCTATAGCTTGGTGAATTTGAGCAATTTTAGCAAAGGTCAGTTTGGAAATATCAATAGTTCTTCTATAAAATTCTGAAAGAAGCCATTCATAGCCTAGAAAAAGTGCATAGATCTTATTAACTATATCTTTCACAAACTTGAATAGTACTGTTTCTTGTTTTCTATTTTTATGATGTAGACTTTAAGCTCATCCTTGATGAAATCAGATCGTAGCATTGGTTATGTGATTTTGATGGCATAACTACTCGTAGTACTGCTGGCTAAGTAGAAGGAGTTTTTCAGAGTCTTCCTCTTAGTCAAGGGATATCCAGTTAATAGTCTTGGATCTCTTTATCAGTACTTCTTTTATTACTTTTTCTACATCTTTCTTTGGGCTATATTTGTTGGGTATAGTAGATCTTGATCTTGCTTTAGTAGACTAGGGTGGGGAGAATAGAACCATTGAGTCTCCTAAGTCAAAATGTACTTTCTTTTATAGCTTATATGTAGTATAGTCCTTCCCACTTCAGTTGTAATTTAGCCAACCATGATGACTCTATGATGTTTTGGTATATGAGAACTTGATCTCTAATATATAAGGGAGTTGCATTTACCTTCCTATTTTGGTTTATTCATTATCTCTTCTGTACTTTGTTAATAAACACCGATGTCTTCTTTTGGATTAATTGTAATCTGCTGATATCTTATATGATATAAGCTTATAAATAATCATCATATATTCTAATATCTTTTTTAGGATAGTAGAATTCTCAGTTTAGTAGTCTCCTATATATAAGCTCAAAGGGGCTGAACTTTATTGATGTCTGCCAAATGGTTTGAACTGCAAAAAGAGTACTATCAAGATAATGGTCCTATGATGCTTCTTGATCAATAATTTTTTCTAGGATATTCTTGACTATCTGGTTAGTGTATTTGGTTTGACCATTTTCTTGTGGGTAGTATAACGTTATTTGGATATGCTTGATATGGTAAGTTTGCTTAAGTTCTCTAATTAGTTCATTCAGAAACTCCATACCTCAGTCACTGGTTATTTCCTTCAGTACTCTGTGTTAGCAAATAATGTTAGTATGTAAGAACTTAGCTACTATTTGTATATCTACATCTTCAACAGCTATCACCTCCAGATATTTTGTGAAGAAATCAACTGCTAAAATGATATATCTTTTTTCTATTAATGTTACTGGCATAGGTCCTATAACATCTATCCTGATGTGTAAAAATAGCTCAGCCTTAATGATTGCAGAAGTGGCTTAGAGCATATCCTTTGCTCTTGCTCATTTTTAGCATATATCATAGTTTCATATAAAGTTAGTTATGTCGTCTTGCATTCTGAGCTACTATGCTGAATTCCTAAGTTGGTATAAAGTATTGTCCTGGTCTACGTGTTCAGATAATAGATAATTGTATACTAATAATAAAATGTTCAATATATCCTTCTTCTGAATTACTAGAATAATATATCTCTCCTTTTTATAATATAATAAATTGTTCTGAATTTCATACTGTCTGCTAGTGGTTAATAAAATGTTCTTTGTCCAATCCTCCATATCTTCTTTAATTTCCCTCCTCATCAACCAAATCACCAGATTATAGTATAGCATTGTATTCATTGCTATGCCCTGCCTTGGGTATCCAATAATAGCATTCTGCTGAGTGCATCAGCATTTTGATTTGTCTTCCCTTTTCTGAACTTTACTATAAAATCATATTCTTAAAGTGTTATAATCTACCATGTATATATTCTACTTGGATCGGATCTATTGAACAACCATTTGAGTATCAAATAGTTTATGATAACTTCAAAATATCGTCCAATAAGGTAATATCTAAACCACTTAACTGCTCATATGACTGTGAGACACTCTAATTTAGTTGATTCATAATTCTTCTTGGCACTGTGGGTTCCTCTGCTTGCATAATAAATTACTTGTTTTAGATCTTTGATATCATCTTGTGAAAGAATTACTCCTACCTCTATTATACTTACATCTGTATATAGCTTGAAAAGTTTAGTCTAATTTGATTTCGCTAATACAGGTGTGGTTGCTAAAGCCTTCTTTAATATATTGAGTACCTTTTGCTCAAGTTCGCTTTGTTTTTCATTGATTTCTACCCAATTATAACTTTTTGTAAGGGTTGCATAGAGGTTTAGCTAAGCTTGCAAAATTGTATATGTATCAATGGTAGTATGAGGCTAGTCCTAAAAAGATGTACATTTCTGTTCGGTTTATAGATTATTTGAATTTAGTGACAGCTTTCACTTTGGCTGGATCAGTTCAAATTCCTTCTTTATCAATAATATATCTGAGCATTGTGACTTTTTCAGCAGCAAATATACACTTCTTTGGTTTTAGATAAAGACCTTCAGTTCTCATTTAGTTAAATACTTTGCATAGTGCCTTGATATAGTCCAGGAATATTACTGTAAATATCATAATGTCGTCAATATAAACTAGTAGTATTTTTTCTATAAGATCTCTAAATATCTTGATCATCATTTTCTGAAAGCTTGCTGGGGCATTCTTGAGTCCAAATGGCATTTGTAGATATTTCCAACAGCCTTGCAGGGTTACAAAGGAGGCGATTTCCTGCAATTCTTCATTAAGCCCCATCTGATAATATCCACTAGTTATATCAAGAGTTGTGTAGAGACTCACATAGATTAGTATTTTTGAAAAGATGTCATCAATTCTTGGTATCAGAAAGGCATCTTCCTTGGTGATATTATTAAGTTTTCTAAAATTAGTATACATTCTTGGAACAAAGGTTTCGGCTTCTAATCCTTTCTTGAGTGCAATAATATTCAGGAATCTCCATAAGCTGTCTGTTTTGGCAGACATTCCTCCTTTGACCATATCATCAA
The DNA here is from genome assembly GCA_003990785.1 of Endogone sp. FLAS-F59071. Taxonomy (NCBI): domain Eukaryota; kingdom Fungi; phylum Mucoromycota; class Endogonomycetes; order Endogonales; family Endogonaceae; genus Endogone; species Endogone sp. FLAS-F59071. The sequence goes on along the minus strand of RBNK01002089.1, from coordinate 7,546 downwards.
TTTCTTTTTGCTACTATTTTATATATGCAGATAGTATTCGATATAGTGTATATTTGATTGGAGGGTGCCCTTGAACATTAATATAATAAAAGTGCTTTGGTAGCTTCAAGTTGATCTTCTCAAAGGTCTTCGAGGTTGGCTACTTTCACTACCTTGCCAGTCCAAATAGGTATGATTATTAACTGTACAACTCGATCTTCTTCATAAAGTTTGACTATGTTGAATCAATATTGGTTAATAACTACAATCTTGATTTTGCCTATATAGTCTATGTTGATAACTCCTACATCAATCATAATTTTGGCAACTGCCAGAGAACTTCTTAGTTTGATTTAACTATAATATCCTTGAGGTATTTTTATGACAATTCCTATTCTGACTATGCATGATTCTTCAGGTTATAGTTCAATATTCTTTATAGTAGAGAAGTCAAATCTAGTGGCTTGTTCACTTTTTTATTCTAAAGATTTGGCTTTCTAGTTGGTTTGTATGATCTGCATCATGAAGAATTCCTTTTACTCATCCTCATCATCACTTTCTATCATTTGCGAACAGACTTCTCTTTCTAAGTCAATGGGTATTTCGTAGTGTTAATCTTTCTAAATAATTCACATTTTGCATGCACCAAGGTTGATTACTGCTCACACCTTTTTTAACTAATTATTCTCAATAATGAGATTATAGAACATAGTGTCAACTACCATTGCTGATACCGAGATGATAAGTTTACTAAAGCAGATGAGTAATTTATGCACTTTACTGAGCAGTGTTATAATATATCCATCTGCTACTATATTTGTCATAGTTGTGGCTTCTTCAATCTACCATCTGAGTCAGTTAAGTATTGTTTTGCTGATGATACATCCTCTAGCATCTGTATCAATAATACATAATATCATAATTTCCTTAATCTAACATTGTGAGTATGCTGAGGAGTTCTATAGTTCATTATCCTCTAACTGCTATACTGTATTGATCTCCACTACTTCATACCCAGATTGTGTATCACTTATCCCTTTTCAGATTTGCTATCAGAATGTTGGAAATTTAGCAAGTTGTCCTATTTTAACCAGGATAGTTATATCCTCTATTTTCTTCTATATATCTAGGCTATATTTCTTGGATTTCTGTAATTTGCATTCCTTGTTTCCTTTGCTCATGGGTGCCTTAGATATTGGTGTATCTTCTTAGATGATATAGTTGACTTTCTCTTCAAAAAGCTCATCTTGTTTATTACTATCAAATTCATGTTTTTGTGCTTGTTGTACTACCCATGGGGTTTTCATTGTATAAGGGGATTCTGCTTTCTTAAAACATCTAGGTTTTCATTTTTCCTGCATGGCTGGAAATATCTCTACCTGACTATACTCATCTTCACTATTAAAATCTTCTTTTTTAAAGGTAATGACATTTATCTGGGTCTGTCCTTAGGTTTCTGGTTGGGCAATCCTGCTTGTTTCCATTATGTATCTTGAAGCATAGTGCTCTTTTTCTCTACATCTTCTGCATACTCTTGTGTCTAGCTGAGTGCAGTCTCTTGATATGTGCCTATCTTAGTTATATCTAAAGCATCTTGAATTGCCAATCAGATATAAATTTGATCTTATTGCAGAGGTTGGGTTTGCTATAAATCATTAGACTAGTCACTGTGTATTAATTTGTCTCTTAAAGTCTGATATATGTGCAGTCATCTTACTCATCTGTTCAATAAGATTATCTATGACTAGGTCTTTTTGTAAAGCTGCTCTCCAGTTGACTATTGCTGGTGCAATGGTAAGTACAACCACTGATACTATATAGAGTTCTTAGAGGTTGCTTAGCAATATCTGCTGTATTATATCTTAACCCAGGTTTTATGTAGCCCAATATCTCTATACATAATCTACCTTTTGTGTATAATTTAATTCAACCAGGCTAGAGTATACTTGGAGAGCAATTTCTCAATAAAGTCCATTTATAAAAGACTATTCTATAATAAGATCCTAGTTGGCTATTGGATATCCTGCAAGATCTACTACATATCAGATCTTTGTATGGAAGGTGAGAGGACTTTCATTTATTTTCTGATACATTAATACTAGCTGATCCTTTATACTTTACTATATGTCGGCTATATGATAGGTATTTCTTAACTATGCAATAGTATTAGTAAAGGTTACTATAGCATTAGCTTCTGCATTTACTTCTTCTGCTCCTACATTAAATCCTCTATTTGCTGCTATGGTAATTACTATAGCATCATATACAATCTTAGCAGATCCTTATAAAACTGCTTCTAGAACATTCACTTTTGCTACGTTGTTGAACTGTTAGATTACATTGTAAATCTATAAGTCTTTAATAAACTTGATTACTAATTTGGCTAATATGTAACCAGTGAAGGTTGGTAGTCTTTCTATTATTTTGTATGTATTGGTTTCTAGTTCATTATCTGTTTTGTTATTAGATATTTCATAGAATAATACTTATAGGTTGTTACTAAAATTGATAGCTGATTCGTTATCTAATAATAACTCATTATGTACTGTAAGGAAGGCGATGGATTCTCTTGTCTCACTATAGTCACTATCTGAAGGGTTAGGTATAATAAATTCTTCTTTCTTGAAGCCAGAACTATTTAGTAATCTTCTTCATATGAAAAGTAAGGGTATCCTTCAGTAGTCTGTTTTAAACAAAGTAAAATAGTTTATAGATTAATTAACCATTTTCTAATATAGCTAATATTAACTTTATAAACAATTTTACAGATGCTGAAAAGACTGAAATTTATCTTAGTTATTTTCTTTAAGATAATATAATATGATTCAACTGTTGAAATTATTAGCTTATTATATTTTTCTCCCATCAATGATCAATTGTATATCACTTAATTGTGGCTTAGACGATCTTTGTTTATATTGACCAATCATATTTTAGCATTAATAAATACACACATATTGGCTTCATGAGCCAGTGCGCTCTTTACTTCAAACACACATTCGAAGATCAAATTTCAACAGGTTATGAGCTCTGAGCCACTCGAATTGTAGCTCGACAACCTGAGATCTATGCAATCATAGCAATTACAACTGCGATTACAGTAAGCATTTATTTAACATTATAAACAATGCATCAAACAATACGATAAACAACACGACAAACAACACCATGATAAAGCAGCGTAATAAACAACATGTAATGATATAGCATTCAATGATACAACAAAATGGACAATCTATACACATCATCATCAGCAACAAGATCAATAAGATTGCAATTTAAATTAAAAACAGACAATAGATATCAACCCCCTGATGATAATGATGAAGGATTGGATGGCAACCATCAGAGCAATATAGGATTTAGCCTCGATTGACAGGAATAGATGGCTATAACGATCAGAAATCAGGAAGATAAATTAGATATACTGGCAACTCTATTGGGTGAATTGATGGCAAAAATCGACAAAACAAATGCATCACCCAGCACGCCAACCAATCAGAATACAGCTACAGAAGGCAACATGCCACAAATACAAATATAATCACCATTACCAACAACATCAACAAAGCTTAATGATCTGGCGAAGGAGTATCTAAGATCGATCAACAAATTCGATGGGTCAGGAGACACACCCAGATTGTTTGATTACTTTGATGCTGTAGAGCAATTTATCACCAGCACCGATCTATCAGTACAAAAGGAGGAAGTCAACACAGTGATCAGTAAAATTACAGGCAATGCTAGAATGTAGCTACAGAGGCACGTGAACACATCAGGAGAATTTAATTCATAAAATGAGCTTAAAGAGACTATGACACAAAAATACACACCAATGGAACAATTGTTATGAATATATGATAAGCTTGCAATGATAAAGCAAAAAGGATCGATCAAAGATTATAATGATATATTCAACCGGATTATGGCACAAATTGAAGACATGACTGACACAGAAGCTATACCACAATATCTCCAGGGTCTAAGCCCCAGGTATCGAGAATTAATACTTGCACAGGAGAATATGCTGACAATGCTGGAGGCTTTACAACTCGCATGCATCAGGTTTGACCCGGATAACAAGCAGAGGCATGACAAAGCTCATGTGACAGACTAAGGCGGCTACCAAGGCGGCGGTCGCGGCAATCGATATGGAAGTGCCGGACGAGCCCGAGGCTATAACAATGATAATAGAAACAATCAAGGAAGTTATTATAATGACAGAGGTGACCGAGGCAGCAATCGCAGAGCCCATCAAGGTGGGAATTTTTGGGGACATCCTCGAAAATACTACGTCTGTGAGGGAGAATACGGAATATTTCAATACAACAAATTCAATGATTGGGTAAAAACAGAAAAAGAAAAGGCTAAACCGAGAGCTAAAGCAAATCTGGCGATTGGTGCCATCATTGATTCAGGTGCCACGCAACATATGTTCAACCAATGGGAGATTTTCGAGATAGTAGCTGAGTACGACGGCTTGATTACGTGTGCAGGGAACAAGAAGCTACGTGTGACGCATGTTGGGATGATTGAGCTCAATGATGAGCTGAAATTACAGGACATTTTATATATACCAGAAATCACCAGAAATTTAATATCTGTGTGGGCATTGACATGTGACAGAAATGACATAACCTTCAAAAGCGATGGATCAGTAATTAAAATCGGTGCGAATCATGAGGAAATCAAAATCGGACAAGCCGATGGCAACCTATTTCATTTATCGACATCATTAGAGCTACTAGAAGCAAACATTGCCAATTCCAAGATTGATGACTATATATTATGGCATCACCAGCTAGGTCATCTGGGCCAAAATACTCTGCAATCAATCAACAAATTTGTCACAGAGCTCAGAGATGTGCGGCTGTCGACTGGACAAATCGAAATATATACCGGGTATAAATATGCGAAGTCGCACCACAAGCCTTTCAGATATATGAAAAATCGATCAATGGAGCCTATCGGAAGGGTGCACTCAGATCTGTGTGAGCCGATACCCATACTATCAGTCAATAGAGCGAAATATATATTAACATTCATCGATGATACTACTCACTACATCACAACATATTTTATTGACAATAAAAGTGATGCATTTGATTGATTCTGGGCATTCAAGGTGTTCACCGAAACGCAATCGGGCTAAAAACTGAAGATTCTCCAGTCTGATAGAGGGGGAGAGTATATAAACACCGAGATGCGCAAATTTTTAATCAAAAATGGAATTCATCATGAAATAATGACGCCGGACATGCTGCAACAAAACAGTGTCGCTGAATGATATAACCAGATATTGATGGAGTCGATCCAGGCTGTTAAAATTACTGCCGGTATACCTGACGAACTTTAGGCTGAACTTGCCGCAAGTGCTATATATTTACGTAACCAATTGCCAATGCGAGCTAATAAGGAGAGTGCTTCACTATTTGAATTATAGTACAGTTACAAGCCTGATATCAGTAACTTGCATGTCATATGGGCTGATGCATATATACATATTCGCAAAGGAAAAAGGTCGAAACTGGTGCCCCGATCTAAAAAGCTTAAAATGATTAGCTATCATGATGAAAAGAAGGCATACAGGCTCTGGGATCTAACCAATAGGAAGATAGAGATCAGCTGCAACGTCACATTTAATAAATCTATTATATTAAAATCCCCAACAATTGTCAATCCAGAAGATCAAGAATATGTCATTGAAGCAATCATTGGAGAATGCAAAATTGATGAAAAAAGGCAATATCTGGTTAAATGGCTAGGCTATGATGATGATGACAACAACACCTAGGAGCCAATCAAACAATTGATAGATACTGAAGCTCTACAAATTTAGCAAGATTGCATGCCAGAAGCTAATTTAATTGAATCGACCAATGACTTAATAATCTACAAGGAAGCAATTTCTCTGCCTGATGCAAAGCTTTGACAGGAAGCAATCAATCAAGAGCTTAAATCACTTAAGAATAATGACACATGGACAATTGTATCTGAGGTACCTGTGGGACGCAAGCTGATTGGATGCAGATGGGTATTTAAAAAGAAGCTCAACACTGATAGATTGGTTGCCAGGTATAAGGTGAGATTAGTTGCCAAGAGATATTCACAACAGCAAGAAATTGATTATGATAAAACATTTGCTCCTATGGCGAAATTCACATCGATCAGGGTACTCTTATCAATCGGTGCAGTCCTAAACTTAGAAATTCACCAAATGGATGTAAAAACTGTGTTTCTGAATGGCGATCTTGATGAGGAGATCTACATGATGGTACCTGAAGGAATTGACCAATCAGAGCTATCACCGAGAGCTGTGTATAAACTCAATCGATCATTGTATAGACTAAAGCAATCACCTCGTATGTGGAATCAGAAGATCAACAACTACCTCAGCCAATCAAATTTTACAAGACTACAATCAGATTACAGCATTTATCTAAGAAGAAGACAAGATGATCAATCGCTGATAATTACTGTCATATATGTCGACGATCTACTAATTCTGGCTGATTCGATGGAAACGATGAACAAATTCAAGGTAGAGCTTAGCAATGCATTTGATATGATGGACTGTGGCAAAATTAAACATTTTCTAGGTATTCGAGTCATGCGTGATTGAAAAACACATACAATCACAATTGATCAAAGCCACTTTGCTAATCAAATCATTACAAGGTTTAACATGACGGATGCCAAGCCAATCAGTACACCCCTTGATCCATCCATTCAACTCAAAGCTGAAAAGGGAAAATCCGCAGACCAAAATCTATTCAGACAAATGATCAGTAGCATAATGTACCTGATGATCAGGACAAGACCTGATCTAGCTACTGCTGTTAGCATCATCAGTCAATTTTTGGCCAATCCAATGCAAGAACATCACTACGCCCTCAAACGATTATTAAGATATATTAAAGGAACAGTCAATTATAAGCTGTACCTTAGACGTGATCAGGATCTAAGACTGATCAGTTTTAGTGATGCCAACTGAGGAGAAGACATTAATACATAATGATCAACCACGAGCTATATTTTCAACCTATTAGGAGGAGCCATCAGCTGGTCAAGCAAGCACCAACCAACCGTTACCTTATCAACAACTGAGGCAGAATATATAGCATTAATACATGTGACGAAAGAAGCCATTTGGCTATGCACCCTATTGGATGAGCTAGAATATTTACCAAATTGTGCGACAACCTTATTTGAAGACAACCAATCAGCAATCGCCCTCGCCAAAAACCCAATTAATCATGCTCAATCAAAGCATATTGACATTCAGCACCACTTTATTTGAGAGAAAGTTGAATCAAAGGTGATAGATATCGTTTATATGGTGACAGATGAAATGATCGCTGATGCATTAACCAAGCCACTTGTATGACTAAGACTTGAAATGTTGATCACAAAAATGGGCTTATGTAACTAATCTTTTTTAAAACTTTTATGTTCTTTATCATGTCATTCTTATTACTTAAGTAGTATTTTACATATAGTTATTTGCAGTAAATGTACTTCATAGATGCCATTCATGATGTACAGTTGAACATTTTATTTTTATTCT
>RBNK01002088.1:0-12214 GCA_003990785.1 Endogone sp. FLAS-F59071 | reverse complement strand
TGTATTCGGGGGGGGGGGTTGTATTTGGGGGGGGGTTCAATTTGGAGAGTAAAAATTGGTAGGCCCGTTGGGGGGTTCAAGAAGCCGATATTTGGCCGAGACACTGATATTTGGAACCGTGCAATTGTAAAATATAACTAGACTCTGTAATTTCCGTAAAGTGTAACTATATTCCATAATTTCCATAAGGTGTAACTATATTCCATAATCACTGTATATTCCATGGTGTAACTATACTCTGTAATTTCCAGAACTTTTATTTTATTTGAAATATATAAATGCTAACAGAAGGTTTTGTAATATTCTATAACTACAATGATTACTTCAACCAAATGAAAATCCTATACTCATAAGATAAAGTTAGAAGTCCTACAATACTTCCATAATGTTGCTAAAGGCAACAAGTATAAAACTATATAATACTTTAAAATTGATCTAAAAACCTTAAGAGGGTGGTTGAAAAATAAGACTGATATACTGGTTACTAATTACTATTATATTCTAACTTAAAACTCATTTAATATATTTTAACACATTAGATCTTATCCTATCATTTGTAGTCATATGCAGACAATTTAGCATAACATCATGCAAAATATATTGAAAGGATATTTTTCTTGAGCTTAATATATATAGCTTTATATTGTGATGGACTAAAATATATTAATAGTGAAATACTTGGAATTGAGTAAGTGCAGAGAATACATTTCAGGGGTCTTAGCAAATTATGTAGTAGTATCTTAAGAAGGGTATGTGTCTGTATAAGTGTTAACTGGCAAGAATTTTAAGTGCGATTGATTGAATAAAGTGTATATCTGTTAGAATCTTGAAACTACGTATCCCAATTGCTCACTCCTTGAGTAAGGCTTTAGTATCCTTCAGGTTGTCTGTTATAAGCTTTCTTAGCTTGTTGCAGTCCAAATTTTATTGATAATTATAAAAGAGGTATTTATAAGAAATTACAAATTGAAAGAAGTGCTATACAGGTGGCTACCCAAAACTTTCAGTATAAATTGATTGGCTAAGGTAAAATAAAATACTATATCAGGTTATAATATAATTAGATAGCAAAATAATATATCAGATTGAAATGCTATTTTAGGTTATAGTAATATTATGGATCTTAATAATACTAAGACTCTTAATAATACTAAGACTCTTAATAATACTAAGATTAGGTGACTGTGATCTCATATAATCAAAATTAGTATTATCACTAAATGTTCCATTACATCTCCTTCCTTTCTCTGAGTTAAACTTCAAGGTATAGTTCTAACTTGGAGAAATCTCTCTATAATTGTTTTATCTCTTCTTCTAGCTCCTTCATATTGTTCTGTGTAAGTTGATATAGTTGGAATATACTGTACTAGAAATGGTTCAAAGCACTGTATTTATACTTAAATAGCTGATGGATTCATTCTGCCATTCTTAAAGTATAGGCAGAGAGTGCTCCTTTAAGGGCTCATTAGCAGATTTCCCTATCTTTTCAGTTCCAGATATATTTTACTTCTTCTTCCCAGAGTTATGCAATTCAATAATACTCCTTCTACTCATTGATTCATGCCAAGTATTGTCTTCTTTGGATATTGCATAAGATCAATCAGATCTTCTGTAAGGTTAATCCTTCTATCTCCTTAAGATCTTTCAAGGGTTCTATATATTAGTATACCTTGATTAGGCTGACTTGAACTTCATATAAGTTATTTCAGCAGAGTATAATATTTCTTGAGGCAGTTTTAGTGAACAGTGTAGGGTAGGATTATTCTTGTCATTTTTCATAACTGATATGTTATTCCTTTTATACTTATAACATAGTATGATCCTTTCTATTTCGAGTCTAATTTTACTGACTATGATGATTCTACTATATTCTAGTATAGTAAAACTTGGTTGCTGATCTTCAACTTTTCAGTTTTCTTATAGTTCTTGTCATAATTCTTCTTGTGCAATAGTGATAAATTCTCTTACCTTATTTCAGATATTATGTAATTCTCGAATTTCCTTTGTTACATAGTGTTCTATTTACACTTCTCAGGGGGTGTAGCTAAGTTCTAGGATAGTTATTACTTGGTCTACCAGCTGATGAGCTTTTCTTCCATAAACAAGCTCAAAAGGGGTGAACTTTGTTATTTCTTATTTCATTATCTATAGTGTAAATAAGGTAGAAGGTAGGTATAAGTCCTAATCTCCTCCTTGTGATTGTACTACTTTAGCAATCATATTCTTGATAGTTTGATTTATTTGTTCAGTAAGTCTATTTCCTTAGAGATGGTAGGCAGTAGTCTTTATCTGGCAGATTCTGAAGTATTGCATCAATATCTGCATAAATTCATTAATAAATTTAGTTCTCTGGTTAGAGGTTATTCCATAGGGTATCTCATAGTAGCAGATAATATCTTCATAGATAAAGGGTATAATATTAAGAGTATCTGCAAGGGGCAAGGCTCTTGCTTTAAGGTACTTAGTCAGGTAATCTATTGCTACTACAATATATCAGTTTCCTCTAAGTTTTCTTAGTAGTAGTCCAACAATGTTTATTCTAATATATTCAAAGAGTCTTCTAGGTATAATTAGTTATAAGACCTCAACTTCTTTTCCTTAGTGCCTCTTCTGGCAAGTGTTACATCTTCTGATATATTCTCTAATATCTTTATATATATTTTTCCAATAATATTTTTCTGATAATTACTGATATGTGTTGTCTATGCCTATGTGTTCTATAAGCTGATAATTATGGGAGGCCTGAATTACCATTTGCTTTTTGTGTTCAGGAACTACAAGTCATGTTTATTCTCTGTATTATCAGTAAAGTATATTGTCCTTAATAAAATAGTTAAGTGCTATTGTCTATATAAGCTATTGATTATTTTCATTCATTATTCTAGTAAAGGTTAAGTTACTGAAGTAATCCAAATATCTGTTGTAGAGTTTAGTAACTATTAGATAAGTATATTCTTTTTGGTTTGGGATGTCAGTCTCAGATAAATTAGAGTAGGCATGAGAGAGTGTCCATATTCTGATGATTTTATCCTTTTCTATATTGTATTATAAAATCATATTTCTACAGTATTGCTAAGTATCATGTATATATTCCTATTAGGTTCAGTTTATTCCAAAGCTATTTGAGAGCTGAGTGGTCCATTATTAGAGTAAACTATTTTCTGATCAGGAAGTGGTGGAAGTACTATACTTCTCAAATAACTACTACATATTCTAACTGAGTAGCTCTATAGGAGAGTTCAACTTTATGGGTGACTCATCCTACATAAGTAATTATATGTTCTTCATCTTTGTCATCTTGTGCCAAAATTACTCTAAGTTTAAATAATAATGTATCTGTATATAACTTGAATACTTTTATAAGATCTAGCCTTGCTATTACTAGTGTATAGGTAAGTGCTTCCTTAATCAGGTTAAAGACTGTCTATACAGCTGGTATCCATTCTTATGCTCTTTCTTTTCTTTACAATATATGCAAGGGTATAGCAATTTTAGAGTATATTAGAAAAATAGTTAATTAATTCATGAACTATTTTACTAAGAGTTGCAAACTATTTTACTAAGAGCTATAAACAAAATAGCTACAGATACAGATGCTAGTTATAGACTATGAACTATTATTGGCAAACTACCCTAGAACTCTACTAGAACAATATTATAAACTATGAACATCTCTAAAATAATATTACAAACTACAAACTAGCTAAAACAGCCTGCGAATAGCCTGCAAACAGCCTATAAGTACAGATACTAGTCATAGATTATAAACTAAAAATAGTTTCCTAATGTACCTGGGGATAAACCTTTTATAGAACTAGATTAGTCTTAAAAATCCTCATAGGGTCATCTTATCTTACAGGGTCAGAAAGGCTTTGATGATTTTGGTTTTCTTTAAGTTTGGGTAGATTTCTCCTCTATTGATTATAAATCTAAGGTATTTAATTTTCTTTTGTCCAAAGTAGCATTTCATTGGCTTAATCCTCAGTCCATATTTTCTAAGTTGTTCAAATACTTCCTTTAGAGTTGCCATGTATTCTGCAAAGATCTTAGTATAGATATTGATGTCATTGATATACACAATTACTCTATATCTGATTAGATCATAGAATATCTCATTTATTGCAACTTAGAAGGTGGCAGGTATGTTGCAAAGTTCAAAGGATATTCCTGTAAATTTGTATTATCCAAATGGTGTAACAAATGCTAATCTTTTCTATACTTTGGCTATCATTCCAATTTGATTATATCCTATCCACAGGTTAAGAGTTGAGTAGATTTGCACTTTTTTCAATATATTCTATAAGTCTTCTAAGTGTGGAATCAGGTATACATGCTTCTTAGTAACTGTATTCAACTTGCAGTAGTCAATAACTATTCTCTATTTATTCTTCTTTAGTACAATACTGATAGGTGATATCTAGAGGCTCTTCAATTGTATAATTACTTCTAACTTCAATAGTTCTTAAATATTCTTATATACAAAGTTATGGTAGTTAGCTGGCAGTCTGTAGGGTGCTTGCTTGATTAGTTTAATATCTCCTGTATTGATGTGGTAAGTGAAGAAAGCTTAGTCTGAGAGGTCCTTAAAGCTGATTGTGATGATATCCTCATATTCCTTCAGTAGGTCTTGTAACTGCTTCTTCTGGTTTGATAACAAGTTCTTGTTAAGGGAGTAGACATATTTCTTGGTATTTTTCTGGTCATCTAATCTCTCTATTATCATATTAGCTTGTTCAGTAGATCTAAATCCTTTCTTTCCATATTGTATTTTTTCTAAGTCTTTCACTTCTTTCAATAGCTATTGTTCACATCTGATGATCACCATTTGGGCAATTCAATTTTTTTGATATATTTCAAATTGGCTGTGGTTATAGTTGACTAATCTAACTTCAATATCTCCTCTGTAGTCTTCATCTATAAGTCTAGAGAAGGCTTCTATTCTAGAATTGCAGTAAAGTCTACTTCTTACCTATATTTATATACATTGTCTAGGTGGTAGGGTAATAGCAATTCCAGTTTTTATGAAGGCTGATGATTTCTATTCTAAAGTGTAGTCTTTATTGGCATATAGGTTGTAGCCTGCAGCTCCTTCAGTTTTCCTCTTTAGTATAATTGCAGTTTTTATTAGTTTCTTAACTTAAGTTACTATTTCCATTTCTTTAACTATGAATACTTCTTCAAGGGTGGGGATATTAGGTTCCTTCCACTACTCATGAGTTGTGTCTTGAGGTAGGTTCTACTATAAGTTCTTCTACCACCAATATCACATGTTGATACATTTATCAGGGTGAATTACTTTTTCCAAAGTGATGATTTCTTCCTCTAAGTCTAAGTTGCTTTCTTTAATTAGAATGGGTCTATTATCTTTATCATCATCTTGAAATAAGGCTCTAACTTTGGTGGATGTCTAAGTAGTGTAAACTTCATTATCCCATTCATCAGGTATTTTCTTATCTTTATTTTCTTCAGATATAGTCTGTTCTTGTTCTTGATTATAGTATTCTCTTCAAGTTCTATAATAGTTGATGTTATATAGCTCATCCAGATATCTGATTCAATTTTTACATTCCCAAAGGTCATAGGGGTTAACTTTGCTCTAATAGTATCCTTGTAGATAGATATTGTAGTTTCCCCAAAGGTATTCTTTGCCAATGTGTCCAATATTCATCTAGAAGCAATACCAAACTTCTCTAGTATTGTCTATAAATGAGTGAGGGTTCTTTCCATTATACAGTTCTTGATTCATTAAAGGCAGGATCTTTTGGCAGGTCTGTGATAATCTTGGTTTCTTGATTCTTCTTTTGGGTGGCAGGTTCATCTTCAAGGTGTCCTGGTAGAGTATTAACTTCATATTACTGCAAGTATATATTATTTCAGCACAATATATGTATTGTTCACAGAATGGATATCTTGTATTCCTCATGTTGTATTTGATTAACTGATTCTTCTCCAAGGGTGTCAAGCAGTGATATTTACTGTAAATTACTATATTAGCTTCTTCTTCTTTTACTATATTGAGGTATGCCTGTCTAGGGGTTATTTCTTCATCTATATCACTTTCATCTTCTGGTCTCTAAGTAAGTTTTGGTACTACTCCTTTCTAAATGTCAAGGGGTATACTGAACTTCCTTCTATATTTAACAAAGATTAACCTCTATATGTCTAAATCAATTTTAGCCTTGGCTTTCTTTAACTAACTGTTGCCTAAGATAGCATTATAAGATTGTGTATCAGTGATAATCATCCTGACAGGTATGATTTCTGTTCTAAACTGGACTAGTACTTCTTGGAGTACTCCTAAAGATATACTACTTTTTCCACTTGCAACAACTAAGGTAGAGGTAGCAAGTTCATTAATATCCCATCCTAGATAGTCTAGGAAATGCTTGGTGATGATGCTGACTCCTGCTCTTGTATCAATGATGACTGAGCATGCTAAACCTCTAATATTGTACTGTGTATAGGTGGATGAGGTATAGATTCACTCTTTCTCCTCTTCTTTAGCAGTGTTAACTTTCTCAAATTAAATGGTTAGCTTGGTTTTGGTAATCTATATCTTTATTTTCTACTTCATCCCTGGTGCAATCTGGAAGAGTTGCTTGAAGATAATATTAGCCTTCTGATTGGCAATATCTTGCTAAGGGTCATATTTGAATTCTCTGACTCTTCTAAGTTTCTTCTCCTTGTTCTCTTCTTGATCTATCATTTCTTTATCTCCAGTGGTTAAGATAACTGTCTCACCAGGTTGCATTGTCTGCTTGAAGGCTTTGTCTTATTGATCTTTATTTAGCTATTGTCTTTATGTTAGTTTCTTGGGTTTCTCAATGACAACTTCAGGTACTTAAGCTAGTTTTTTTCTTGGGTAGGAAGTCTTTCTAGTAGTAGTGTAGCTGACTACTTCGATAGGGTAGGCTTCCAAATATTCCTCACTGAATTCTTTATCTTCTTCCTTAATTTCCTATACTATATTAGCATAGTTAGCCTTCTTGTCTTCCTCTTTCTCTCAGCTTTCATTCCAACTTCTAGTTTGGTAATCCTTAGCAAAGTAACTATGCCTTCTATAGAGGAAACAATTCATCTCAGTCTTATTTTGTTCTTTGGTAATATAAGTTTCTCTTGGCTGTTTGTTCTAGTAGATTACTTTAGCTTCAAGATTAGTAATATATGTTGTTATTTTAGAGAATATTTTGGCAATCTTCTCTATTTCATCTTCATGAGTTGTCTTTTCTATCTTTACTACAACTATTGGTTTGATAGTATCTTCTTCAGGTGGTTCAGCTGATGCTAATACCATTTGGATCACAGGTATTCCAGTGTTGAACTTTCTATATAAGTCTTGTAGTAACTTATCATATAGGGATGCAGAGTGTCCTGCTTCAGTGTCTCAAAAGGCTTGTGCTATTCTAACTTTCTCTTCTATCCTTTGGGGGCCAAACCTCTTGATATAGCATTGAAGGTCTGTAGGTAAGCTATTTATAAATACTATTTCTTGCATGACAGGGCTGGTTTCTTCACAAAGTTGCATATACTAATTGATGGTAGTGACTCAATCCTCTGAACACTGGTTGATTGATATCTTTATGTTGAATAGTTGCTTCTTAATTGATTCTTATTTCTGTTTGGTGAAATATTTCTCTTCTAACTATATTCTAGTGGTATCTTAATGAGCGAGAGCTAATTATGCAGGTGTGGCTCTATTTCCAGCTGCTGTAGTGGCTGCAAGGAGCAACTCTCCTAGTCTGGTAGCTATTGTATCTATTAAGGCTAGGAAATATATTTCTCTTGTGAGTTTTCTAAGTTGGGTAGCCAGAATAGTAATCTATCAGGTGCCAGTCCTTTGGCTGCAAAGTAGCTCTCTAAATTACCTAGGAATTCTCAAACATACTCCTTAGTATATCAATAAAAGGTAAGTAATCTGTCTAACATAATTTTTTTATCCTTTTGAAGTCTCTTCTAAGTAGATATAGTAATGTGAGTGGTGGCAGTAGTAGTGCCATTCTTACTTTTGTCTTCTACTATAGGTTTTAGCAAGTTTGGTTATGTAATATAGATAACAAATTAGTCGAGGTGTCAATTGATTTCTTGCCAGTTAGCACCAATTGTAATAAACTAAAATATATTAATAGTGTGATGGACTAAAATATATTAACAGCGAAATACTCGAAGTTGAGCAAGTATAGAAAATATATTTTAGGGGTCTTAGTAGTTTATGTGGTAGCATCTTAAGAAGGGTTTGTGTCGATGTAGGTGTTAACTAGCAAGAAATTTAAGTGTGATTGATCAAATAAAGTGTATCTGTTAGAATCTCAAAACTATCTCAATTGCTTATTCCTTGAGTAAAGCTTCAATATCCCTCGGGTTGTCTGTTATAAGCTTTCTTAGCTTGTTGCAGTCTAAATTTTATTGATAATTACGAGCAGGGTATTTATAAGAAATTACAAGGTACTATACGGGCAGCTACCCAGGTTACTACTTGAATTTCTGATTGGCTCGGCTAAATATAAGATACAAATTGATTGGCTAGAATATAATAAAATGATATATCAGGTTATAATGTAATTGGATGGTGAAATAATATATCAGATCGAAATACTATTTTAGGTCGTAATATCATTGTGGATCTCAATAACATTGCAGGTCACATGATCATGATCTCACATGATTAAAATGTATATCATCACAAATGTTCTGTCACATCTCCTTTCTTTCTTCGAGTTAAACTTCAAGGTACAGTTCTAACTCGAAGAAATCTCTTTGTAATCTTTTTACTTCTTCCTCTAGTTCTTTCAGGTCATTTTGTATAAGTTGATGTATCTGGAATAGGCTGCACCGAAAGTGATTCAGAGCACTAGGCTTGTGCTTGAATAGTTGATAAAGCCAGTCAGCTATTTTTGTGGCATAGGTGGGGAGTACTCCTCTGAGGGCTTGCTAGCAGATTTCTCTGTCCTTCCAGTTCCAATTATGTTCGACTTCTTCTTCCCAAAGTTATGCAATTTGGTAGTACTCTTTCCATTCGTCAATTCATGCCAAGTGTTGTCTTCTTTGAATATTATGTATAATCATTTGGGTCTTTTGTAAAGTCGATCCTTCTATCTCCTCAAGGTCTTCCAGAGGTTCTATATGTTGGTAAGCCTTGATCAGGCTGACTCAGACTTCATGAAAGTTGTTCCAACAGGGTATGATATTTCTTGAGACGGTTTTGGTGGACAGTATAGGGTAAGATTGTTCCTATCATTTTTCATAACTGATACGTAGTTCCTTTTATACTTGCAATATAGTATGGTCCTTCCCATTTTAGGTCCAATTTTGCTGACCATGAGGACTCTACTATGTTCTGGTATAGTAAGACTTGGTCACCAATCTTCAATCTCTCGGTTTCCTTATGTTCCTTGTTATAATTCTTCTTTTGTCGATCTTGTGCAATGGCAATAAATTCTCTTGCCTTGTTTCGGACATTGTGTAATTCTTGGATTTCCTTTGTCACACGATGCTTGATTTGCATTTCCCAGGAGGTGTGGCTGAGTTCTGGGGTGGTCATTACTTGGTCTACCAGCTGATGAGCTTTTCTTCCATAAGCGAGCTCAAAAGGGGTAAACTTTGTTGTCTCTTGTTTCATTATTCGTAGTGCAAATAAGGCGGAAGGTATGTACAAGTTCCAATCTCCTCCTTGTGATTGTACTACTTTAGCAATCGTGTTCTTGATAGTTTGATTTGTTCGTTCAGTGAGTCCATTTCCTTGAGGATGGTAGGTAGTAGTCTTTATCTGGCGGATCCCAAAGTGTTGTATCAATATCTGCATGAATTCATTAACAAATTCGGTTCCTTAATCAGAGGTCATTTCATAAGGTATTCCATGGCGGCAGATAATATCTTTGTAGATAAAGAGTGCAATATTAAAAGTATCTGCAAGGGGCAAGGCTCTTGCTTCGGGGTACTTGGTCAGGTAATCAACTGCTACTACAATGTATCGATTTCCTCTAAGTGTTCTTGGCAGCAGTCCAACAATGTCTATTTCAATATGTTCGAAGGGTCCTCCAGATACAATCAGTTGTAAGGTCTCAACTTTCTTTCCTTGATACCTCTTCTGGCAAGTGTCACATCTCCTGATATATTCTCGAATGTCTTCATACATGTTCTTCCAATAATATTTTTCTGATAGTCACTGATATGTGTTATCTATACCCATGTGTCCTGCCAGCTGATGATTGTGAGAGGCCTGAAGTACCATCTGCTTTTTGTGTTCAGAAACTACAAGTTGTATCTGTCCTCTGTGCCATCAGTAAAGTATATTATTCTTGATAAAATAGTTGAGTGCCATTGTCCATATAAGCTGTTGATCATTTTTGTCCATTGTCCCAGTAAAGGTTAGGTTACTGAGGTAATCCAAATATCCATTATAGAGTTTAGTATCCATTGGGTAGGTATATTCTTTTTGGTTCAGGGTGTCGATCTCGGATAAATTGGGGTAGGCATGAGAGGGTATCCACATTCTGATGATTCCATCCTTTTCTGTATTGTGTTGTGAAGTCATATTCCTGCAGTATGGCTAGCCATCATGCATATATTCCTGTTAGATTTAGCTTGTTCCAAAGCCATTTGTGTTGAAATTTGATCTTCGAATGTGTTTGGAGTAAAGAGCACACTAGCTTATGAAGCTAATATGTGTGTATTTATTAATGCTAAATTATGATTGGTTGATACAAACAAAGATTGTCTAAGCCACAATCGAGTGACGTAACAATCGATCGTTGATAGGAGAGAGAGATATAATAAGCTAATAATTTCAACACTCCCCCTGCTTGACATATCTCGATAAGAAAATAAAAGAAATAAAAAATAAAAGAATAAAAATAAAGTGTTCAACTGTACATCATGAATGGTATCCATGAAGTACATTCACTACAAATAACTATATATAAAATACTACTTGAGTGATAAGAATGATATGATAAAGAACATAAAAGTTTTTAAAGAGTTAGTTACGTAAGCCCATTTTTGCGATCAATGTTTCAAGTCTTGGTCGCGCAAGTGGCTTGGTTAATACATTGGCGATCATTTCATCTGTCACCATATAAACGATATTTATCACCTTTAATTTAACTTTCTCTCAAATAAAGTGGTGCTAAATGTCGATATGCTTTGATCGAGTATGATTAATTGGATTTTTGGCAAGGGCGATTGCTGATTGGTTGTCTTCAAATAAGGTTGTTGCATAATTCAGCAAATATCCTAGCTCATCCAATAGGGTGCATAGCCAAATGGCTTCTTTCGTCGCATGTGCTAATGCCATATATTCTGCCTCAGTTGTTGATAGGGCAATAGTTGGTTAGCATTTGCTTGACCAGCTGATGGCTCCTCCTGATAGGCTGAAAATATAGCCTGTGGTTGATCGTCATGTGTTAATGTCTCCTCCCCAGTTAGCATCACTGAAACTGATCAGTCTTAGATCCTGATCACATCCAAGGCACAGTTTATAATTGGCTGTTCCTTTAATATATCTTAGTAATCGTTTGAGGGTGTGGTGATGTTCTTGCATTGGATTGGCCGAAAATTGACTGATGATGCTGACAGTAGTAGCTAGATCAGGTCTCATCCCGATCATCAGGTACATTATGCTACCAATCATTTGTCTGAATAGACTTTGGTCTGTGGATTTTCCTCCTTCAGTTTTGAGTTGAATAGATGGATCAAGGGGTGTGCTGATTGGCTTGGCATCTGTCATGTTAAACCTTGTAATGATTTGATTGGTGAGTAACTTTGATCAATTGTGATCGTGTGTGTTTTTCGATCACGTATGACTCGAATACCCAAAAAATATTTAATTTCACCACAGTCTGTCATATCAAATGCATTGCTAAGTTCTGCCTTGAATTTGTTCATCATTTCCATCGAATCAGCTAGAATTAGTAGATTGTTGACATTGTGACGGACTAAAATATATTAACGGCGAAATACTCAGAATTGAGCAGGCGCAGAAAATACGTTTCAGGGGTCTTAGCGGTTTATGCGGTAGCGTCTTAAGAAGGGTGTCGATGTAGGTGTTAACTAGCAAGAATTTAGTGTGATCGATCGAAATAAAGTGTATCTGTTAGAATTTCGAAACTATCCAATTGCTTACTCCTTGAGTAAGGCTTCAGTATCCCTTGGGTTGTCTGTTTGTAAGCTTCCTTAGCTTGTTGCAGTCCGAATTTTATTGATAATTGCGAGCGGGGTA
>RBNK01002087.1:0-12217 GCA_003990785.1 Endogone sp. FLAS-F59071 | reverse complement strand
TTATTTTCATAAAGCATGAATTGCAGCTTGCAATAAGTAAGGATATATTATTAGTTTTTGACAAACTTTGGTACTTTGGTTATTCAGTCCTGCGCTTCCACTTATAGAGTCTGACCGTCATTGGGAGGTCAGCCGTGTGGGCAAAAAAAAAAAAAAGGACTCCGCCGGCCAATGTGCAAAGTATGATAATTTTTTTTATATATAATTAATTAAATATCAGACCACAGTATTGTTACTGATTAGTTATGTGATAAAATTGTTTGATTACAAGTCTTATGCTTCACACTTCGAGACTCTACAAGTTTTGTTAGCAAAAATAAATAAAAGTTGATTATATTATATAGTTTTAAAAATCGCAACGACACTATTCTTATACAACTTCTACGAACTTCTACCATTGCCAACCGTACAACCAACCCCATACTCGTATCTCTTCCACGCATTTTGACCAACATTTATATACATCATGCATATTCTTCAATGCACCCACCCATTCTGATGCCCTCCAACCATTTGCGGCTCTAGAAATCCACGGAACGTCCACGGCTCGTCTGTATCGCCTACAGCTGATGTTGCGGAAGTGCTGGCGGCCGCGCCTGCAGAAGTCAAGGTGGTCGTGATAGTGTCGGCAGGAGAACTGGCAGTTGCCGTGCCCACCGACGAGGAGGTACTTGTAGTGGCATCAATGGGGGAAGAGCCCGCAGTGGAACTTTCGCGGAGCTCCCATCGGACACCGTAGCCTTGTGGGTTGCGGATCTCATAGGCAGTAATGTCATGCTGGACGCGGGAGGCAGGAAGAGATTATTTTAAGAATATGAAGGACATTGATGAAGAAAATCGATTTGCTCATTGAGGTTTCCTTTACATACCGGTAAAGAATGCAGGTTAATCCATGCGGCATTGGTCAGAATCTTGGTGAAAACGTTGTTTGCGGTCTCGTTCTTGGCGCGTTCGGCTACATCAATGCGGGTTCGTTGTTTCGAGATATATCTAGTCAGCATAAACTCTGAGCTAATACTTCTATTTCCTTCACACAATGTTAGACACCTCCTTGTCTCCTATCTTTTGTCATATGGCAAAACTCATGCTTACTTCCCGTCGCAACCCCCCAGAACCCATTCTCTACATCTCGATGCCAGTGCTTTGTCAGAGCCTTGGCTCCAACCGTGAGCTTGCTAGGCTTAAGGCCCTTGCGCACTGGCTGCGCGCCCTTGCGCTCATACACGGTCACAAAGGACGCGAGACACTCGCGCAGCGTGGGCGGCATGCGCGCCAGGCGCGAGCCTGTCGTCGTACGAAGGCGGAGGTATGGCCGGATGTCGATGGGGGCAAGAGTCTAGAGACAGTTTAGTGTAGAGGATGAGTAAAAGTAAGAGAAAAAGATACAGGATGGATGATTGTAAATGAGTACCGTGAAGAAAAAGGACTTTAGGAGGGCTTTCTTTGCGGCAAGATCAGTTGCGGGGTTAATGTACAAAGTAACCAAGCTCTGCATTTCCTCTTCAATCTCCTTCAACCTGATGAAAAAAGAAAGATCTACCAGACAGTTGCAATATTGAAATTTGTTCAAACCATTATTCATCGCAATCAAACTCACCTTGTCGCATTTGTATCCGCTAGCAATACGACCTCACTGCTTTTCACGTGCGCGGGCCACTTGCCGCTGAGTTCGAAGCACTCGCGCAGAGTCTCGGAGACGGCGAGGTATAAAGGGCGAGAGAGGGCGCCCTGGGCGAAACGAGAGTCTGATGTGGTTGATGAAGAGACACAGACTTGCAGATGAACAAAGGGGTCGAAATCTTCGGTGGACGATGGTGGTTGATGTGCTGGCTGGAAGAATAGAGAATGAAAAAAACGAGCATGAATATTAATTAATTGCGGAAGATAGCACGGTTTGGTTCTCGTCCGATACAGTACCTCTGATTTTAGCAACTCTTGACAGAGGGTCGGCCACGACATGGAGGAAGTCCCGGCAGTGGCGACGGAGATTTGAGCGGACAGATCGGCAGCGTCAAGGTGCTCTTGCAATAAAGCACGAACGAGGTTCTCGAGTTCAGGAAACAGTTTCATTGAAGTTGGTGCAGGTATTGCGGCGGCAATTGGAGTGGGATGTGGAAACAATATAGCGTGAGAGGCAACCTGAGTCAGAATACGCCATGGTTGCATTTTGCTCCGCCACCTGCGGCCTGTGGCTTATCTCAGTTTGTGAATTAAAAGTACAATTGCATGAATGCTTAGTTTATTAATTATTTGAATCTATTTTCTAGTTTGAGATTTTGTCCCAGCAAATTAGGAATTGGTATACAAGGAATACATTTTCGTAATTATATATATATAATTTAAGAATGGCACTTTTAAAACTCTTCCTCGCTACCCAAACTATCATAAATAGTCGTACAACCCATCCCCCGCGCTCATATTCCTGCCCCACCTTCCACTTCCTTCTTTAGATCTAGGTTTTTGTCCGAAAGCGGTGTGAAAGTTTACAAAGCTCTCACGCTCGACCCACTCGCACCGTATACCCACCAGTAATTCGTCATATTCGTTCAGTGATACCCCAATCACAGGCGCCAGCCAGGAACGCAGAGATTGCATCACCGTCAGATTCACGTCCGCAAAGGCCCGGCCCACCTCGCCGCCCCACTCGAGAGATAGGGAGCGAAATCTTGAGTCGCACTTGCGGAAGCCATGCGCGGAGAGAATGTTGGTTAATCGTCGCGCAATGAATGGGTCTTGGTTGCGGGCGAGGAGGATAGTGTTGACTAAGGACGTAAAGTACCCGAATATAGGTTTGTAGGAAACAGAAAGGAAACGGATTGAATGAGTAATCCTGGTTAAATTAGTCACTATTTTATGGGACAATGTTCATAATAAAGAAGGCATACATTGATCGAGGATGATTCTGTCGCTGAAACTCGGTTGTTGTACTTGGAGATCCTGAAAAAAAAAGTATGGATAGCGAAGAGATTAGCCAAGAAGTCATCTACGCATGCAAGACGATAGAGTGAAGCAAAAACAACTCACCGACTCCATCAACTCGAGCCAGCCACCAGGCTTCAGCACCCTGTAAAACTCCTTCATGACCTGTCGTATGAAACCCGAACAAACAATAAAACTACCATCAATTAAAATCAAAGACGGGAAGCTCCAGTGTCAACTTTAATTGTTTAACTTAATCTCAACTTACGTGAGCCCAGTTCTCTTGCGTATGCGCAAGTGTCAAGCATCTCTGAAACACGTAGTCGACACTGTTATCGGCGAATGGTAACCGCTCGTGTACGTCACAGAGCAGAAATCGGCAGTTCTTGGGCTTAACCGCCTGCGGAAAGATCTCGGAGAGCTCAAGGCCGATGAACTTGGACTTTGGAAATTCCGTTGCCATGTCCTATTTCGCATTGTTTGAGAGCCTGAGTTGAACGAAGCTGATAAGAAAAATGAAACGAAAAGGGACATAAGGAGAAAGAAGCATACCATTGTCCAGGCGCCTGTCCCACATCTGTACAAAAAAAAAATAATAATAAAATAAAATAAAAAGAAGGGATGTGTGAGTAAGCAAGCATAATTGGCATATGTCCTCGTAAGGTGTTCAGGTGCTCACCCTACGTCCAGGACAACAGCGCCCTTGGTTAGCAGATTGTGGACCGGGGCCATATAATTACTATGATTAGAGAAAGTTTACCATTAGATCGAGCATCTCAGTGGTGTTTCATGGCAACAAAATGTCGATTCTGCAAACCTAGGAGCAATTTCAAAGCGTACCTCTTAAACGCATTCTTTACCAAAAAGTGCAGAGACACCAATCTATCTTGTTCATTTTCATCATTTGGTAGCACATAGACTGAGCTAGGAGTATGATCCATCCTTTCGTTCACATATTTGAACCTGTCAAGGCTCGTCTGAGATTTCTCCTCCGCTCGTCTCATCTTTGGGAGATCTATCATCGAAGCTCTAGAGTCGCATCGCGAGCGCACGGTCTCACATCGTGAGCGCGCGGACTCACAGCTGTTACGTCGTGATCTGGACCCTGGGATGAAGCGCAAGATGTCCGGCGGGGTGAGCGGCTCGTCTTCTATTTTGCCAGGACAGACGAACTCGCTGCGCGTAGGTCGCTTAATAAACTTGCGAAGGATCCTTTCGGGGTGCTGGCATATGGCAATGGTCATAATTGCGTTCTGTGAGGAGTAAAGCAAGCCATTCTGATTAGAACGGAATAAAATGGAAATTGCTTGGTAGAATTATCTGCTTTGTTCAGCATACGAATTTATTCTTGTAGATTATTTATTCTTGTAGATTTATTGTTGCTCACAAATTCGAATAATCAATACTAACCCGATCTCAAATAGACTTGCTCGACTCTTCATGAAAACTGACCACCACCTGGGCCACCCTAAGGATTTCACGTCGTTTTATACACAGAGCGAACGGAGATTTCTACTATTTAGGTCTAATGCTTTACACCAAAGATCGGGTCATGGATGCAGGGATTGCCGTGATTAGCGCAATCTTCGCTAATTAACGAATATATTTGCCTTTTTGAAGTTAGCGACAGGGGGGGGTTCGAACTGGGCCTCACATGGGAACTCAGAGACCGGATCCTGATGTAAGGGAAAAAAAAAAGGGGACCACTACAAACTCAGACGTAACAAGACGCACAGTATGTTCGTCAAAATTAGATCAGGGCCAATCGCCCAGAAGCCTGAGTAACCGTTCCAATGAAATGTTGGTACTGGCCCCCTAGCACGCGTCTGTGGCCCTGAAAATTGCTTTTGTGTGTCGACATGCGCTCGGTAGCTTGTTTGAGCACTCGCGTGGCACTTTTGTTTGGCGGTGATCTCGCTTCACGTGCGAAAAAAAGCATCGAAGAGCGGCTCTCGGCCTTCTAGGTAATTTTTCCATCTCTTAACAGCAGGGTGATTATCCATCGCATGTGTCATAAAAAACACCATGGTATCAAAGGTGTTCGATTATACTTAGATCCGAAAAAATCAATCATTTTTCCTTACATAACACATTATATATTCCATTATACTACTATTTTTTTTTTATTCCAATAATTTGTCTCGCACATGTTCATCCAGGCCCCCTCTTTTTTTTATCTAAACCTTTGTCAACTACCAAGGCGCCAGGGTCCGTATCTCTATTATAATAAACACCCCGGGAATAGAAGTGGTTAATGTATCCGCGGGCGTAAGGTCGTTATCAAAAAAAAAAAAAAAAAAAAAAAAGAATAAATAATATCCCGGGAGTCCGCGGTTGTATTACAAGTTAAATAATGGAATCGTCTAAGCATCACTGAACTTGAATCTTTGGTTCTCCTAAAAGAGATACTCGAGTAACAGTGACGAGATTTATAGCTGACGATTCTTTATAATAACGATTCTTTCGCGTGACTGCCTCCAATGCGCGCATTCCGATTGTTTGCCCAAGTCGCACACCATGCTGTCGGCGATTGCAAATGGGGAGGAGGGGGTGCTGCACACAGCACTGGTTGATTTTCAACAGCAAACGGACAGCAGAGTGTTTACTTATCGGCGCTATTCAGAGCAGACGTATATCTTCGTTGAAGCAGCGGAATTGTGTTTGTTAAAATTTCATATTTTAGAAATTGACGAGCAAAATGTAAGCGGATAACCTTCACCGGTTTAAATAAGTTTGACGCCGGAAAAAAAAAAAAAAAAAAATTCTGGTCATACAACGACAGTCGTTGCGCCATTCTCCCCCATTCTGACATTAAATATCGCGTTAGAACAGCGTTGTATAAGCAAATATTAGCAAGTTTTGCCAAGGACGGGGTTTGATGGATCATTCTTTGAAAATTTTCTCTCACGGAATTTCGCCATGCCATGCGAATTGAATTGATACGCCGACCACGACCACACTCTATTGGTTAATTAATCGATTTGGACACATTATGAAACGAGGGTTGCCGCAAACTTTGTTTGGTTGTGGGAAATCACGATGGGCATTTTTTTTTTTTTTTTTTTTTAAAAAAAAAAAAAAAAAAAAAAAAGGAAAAAAAAAAAGGAAAAAACCAGAATTTCAAATGAGAGGGAAAAAAAAATAGCAAAGAAGATGGACTTAACGGACCAATTGGTGTTCCCAAGCCCCAAGGACAACTTCCCGCAGCAGGGTCTGTCACTATGACATGTTCTTGAATATTATTACGTAGTTAGTTATTACTTGCTTGTACCAATTGATATCAATATCAATAATAATATGTTTGAATTTATTATATCTATTGCGTTTGATGTCAAGTTATAAACCCTTTTTTTTTTTTTAAAAAAAAAAAAAATTCAAATTACAACTAATTAAATAATAATAATTGATTATTTATCATTACTATTTTAATATAAATTATAAGCTATCGGTTGTAAACTATCTATTAAAAGCTATCAATTATAGGCTACCAATTATAGACTACCAATAATAACTTTCAATAATATAGTTAGTTAAATAATAGCCTATCTACGTATAATCATTATTTATATGTAATCAAAAAGAAAAGGTAATACGGCTTGATTAAAAGAATTGTTTATTTCTATTCTCATAACTACGATACAAACGATATTTTTGCAATGCGTGCATAATATCCTTCCGACCGTACTTGAAGGTGGGATGAATTCGATCCATAAATCACTTTCCACTTGAGACACATCCAAGCGAGCTTCAGCATCGGCTTGTTCGCAACAAGGCGCAGGTCTGAAGAATGGTTATTAAAATTTTCGTGTTTGTATCCGCAATAGAGGCGGCAAAGATTCCAAAGTTCGCGTATTAAACTTGGTAAAGCTTACACTTGCGCCAGCTTTGCGCTGCCACATTTCTACAACTACTCTCATGATGTAGAGCAAAAGGTGCCATAACATGGGTAAAGAGTTTGGGAGGGAGGGAAGTGGAGCTTGTTCACCTCTTTCTGAGCAGCAAACGAGGTTAGGGTGGAAATGCTTAATTTCAAAAATACTTTATTATAAATTGGGTTGAACTAGAAGTACCCAGTTCCCTATGATTCGTAGTTACATCGGTTTGCTCGGCTTTTACCGCGATTAACAGTTCTTTTATCGACAGTATCCGCCGTAGAGCTCGGCTTGTGTCGCCAAATTGGCAAAAAGACGAAAATAGCAATCGAGATTAACATGAACAAGTCCCATACCGCTTCTCTGATTCGCCAGAAAGGCTCCGAGAGATGGATTTCACAGTGACAGTCTGTACTTTTTCTCTCTCTCTCTGTGTATCCTCCCATGTCTAACAACCCCCAGACCAAAGGCAAGAAGAATCCAGTCTTTTCCATTATCGCCGGTGCTACCGCTGGCGGTGTCGAGGGCGCTATCACTTATCCGACCGAGTACATCAAGACGAGGTTGCAGCTACAAGAGGGCGGCAATCAGCTTGCCGGCAAGACGGTGGGTCTCGCGCCTGCTGTTGTCTTAGACGTCGCCACTGTCTTAGGCACGCCGCCGATTTTCTGAAATCCTTATATTAGCTTCCCACCTCCACAGCGGTTCAAGGGTCCGATCGATCTTCTCGTGCACACGGTCCGCACACAGGGCTTCTTCGCGCTCTACCGGGGCATGTCCGCTCTCGTTATCGGCAACACTGCTAAGGGCGCCGTGCGATTTTTGGCGTTCGATCAGTTCGCACAAGTGCTACGCGATGATCAAGGGAAGCTCAGCGGGGCTAGAAGCGTGCTAGCTGGGCTTGGGGCCGGAATGACCGAGGCAGCCTTGGTGGTCACGCCTACGGAGACGATCAAGTGAGTGTTGCGGGGTAGGGAGTATTCGTCGAGAATGTGGCGGGAATGCTGCATGGTGAATTGAGTGGATGCAGTTTTGCATCACAAGCAGTCTGAACGCTCCGCTCAACCACCTTTTTCTACTACTATCCCCAGGACCAAGCTTATCCACGACCAAAACACCCCAAATCCAAAATACCGTGGCCTTGTGCATGGTGTAACTTCGATTCTCCGCGCCGAAGGTCCCGGTGGCGTGTACCGCGGCCTTATTCCTGTGATGATGCGTCAGGGCGCCAACTCGGCGGTACGGTTCTCGGTCTATTCGTCTCTCAAAACGCAGATGCAACAATTACGCGCTCGCCCTGAAGACCCGCTCCCGTCTTGGGCCACGTTCGGTATCGGCGCCGTCGCGGGAATCGTCACGGTTTATACAACTATGCCACTCGATGTCGTCAAGACCAAAATGCAGGGACTCGATGCGAAGAAGCTATACAGGAATAGTTTGGACTGCATACTGCAGGTCGCGAGGAAAGACGGTGTACTGGCATTTTGGAAGGGGGCGACGCCGAGGCTGGCGAGGTTGATGGTATGTTGGAGTAGGATCCCAAGATTTGCTGGCTTGCTAATAGGAGTATTGTTGCACAAACTAGAATAGACTTCGTTTACTTCGCATATCCAAATCTCATTCCACGACCTTGCAAAATCCCCTCTTCCATTCATCTATCCAATTCAGGTCTCTGGTGGCATTACTTTTACTGTCTACGAGGAGGTCTACAGTCTCCTGCAGAAATTTGCTCCACGGGTGGCGAGAGTTGAGGCTGAACTGGAGTAGCCGGCGTGGAAAATGTGCTACAATTGATGAATTGAGGACAGATGGGGAATCGGAAGGAGTCGGAAAACTTTTTTGTTGGCCGGACGGTTGAGGAGAGAAGCGTTAAATCAGACTGCGACGATGAAGGCATATTGTTTCGGAAATGTTTATGCATGTGGTTTTCTTCCATTCATACTTCTATTCAAAAACTGTAATTCAGCCGCTTTTTCGGGTTGTTTGTATATTAAGTCAAATCACTCAACCACGATTAAATTTGTCATCCGCCTTCACTCATTGAAGAATGCGCACAAGATCCTGGCTCGATCGAACAGTAGCCAAACGTCACGCGTTAGTCGGGTGCGCCACCCTCTTCTTTGGTTTTAAACTTTTGCAACAAACTTTACGGTTCAAACGTCGTGGCGGTGAAGGATAAATTCTAAAACAAGCTCTCATTTCCTATTTTTCGATTTATATTTATCCTTCAATAGATACGCACGTAGGTTTGCGCTCCTGTGACTCGAGCGACCTGGCGCATGATCCCAATATAAGAGTACGACAAGGCAGAGCCGCTCTACAAACGGGCGGTATATTGCGAATTGAAATTCTTTAAAAAAAAAAAAAATAAAAAAAATAAAGAAAACACACAAAGCGAGGTTAATGTTCGCCACTTTGGGTACCATCCGCCACTTTAGGATCCATTGCCATTGGTCAAAATATGTGAATATGTATGTGATTAAGACAAGTACTTTTCGATGGCTATTTGATAGTAGATATTGTTGTCAATTTCGTTCATTGCCATTATCTGTCAGTGCTAGTTACGTAACCACTGTCGAAAAATAAAGATGGATGAAAGCTTATCGGAACACTTTGGAAATTCTACAAGGGCACATTTCATTTTTCCTGGGAATTACGTTGCGGTGTTCAGCTATGCTGAAGCACTACTGAAGCATTAGGTGACTTACAGTGGATCATTGAGTCAAAAAAGTTATCCTCAGATGGATAGGAAGAACTCCTCAATTTGTTTATTTGCGCAAGCTCTAGATTCGTTCTGGTGCACGACCTCGGGCTTTGTTGCAAAGTTGATATTATTGCACGCGGTCTGCTTAGTAGGTAACATTGTTTTTAGGCTCGAGGAATGTCGCAGTTTCAATGGCAGCCAGCCACCTTATAACTTGTATCACAGAAGGGTATGGTCGAATTTCCTACGGAATATCCAGTCCCCGGGTGATTTCCCAGTTTCCATGCTAGAACTCGACACTACACTCGACTCGACACCGCCATGCCCGACGACCACAGGAGCCACTTCACATTATTCTTCGAGGAATTGAAGTTCGTATTCTGCACTTGAGATTCAAGAACGCTAAGAGTCACGCACAGACTAATAACAGTTCAATAGGTAATCCGGGCTGTTGAGTCGGAGTTGACTTTAATAGAAAACCTTGGTTCGATTATTGTACTCGGCGTAGGAAAGTCTTTTTTAATAATAATAATAATAATAATAATATAATGACCATTACTAGCTTCCCAGCAATCTGACTTCCAATTGCCACCCCCCTCTTCTCCTAAAGGGCGGAGGTATATGTGATTGGTGGTCGTGTTTATTTGTTTTCTACAAAAAAAATGTCATCTCTTCTTTTCGACTTGTTTTCGGCGATTTTTGCTTTTCACCCATTTCTTTTACGCATTTTACTTCCATTCTCTTTCTCTGTCCGGGTTCTTACGAACCGACTGATTGCGAGATTTTCTATGCAATCTGCTCAAGTACTATCCAATCTTCAGATGAATCTGTTGCGAGTACTCTTCACAATGCTTCCATAACAATAACTTAACTGGTCTTTTTCAAACCTCAGAAAGTCGCAAGCTATATCGTATCCATGTGGGCAGTGCACCAACTGATGGTGAAAAAAGGACCACATGGTCACTAAGTCTCCGTTGTTACACAATCACGAAGATAAGTGCTCGTCTCTTTTCGCGCGAGCGCGTCGCAGACCACGAAAAACTCGAGCCGCTTTGTCGTATGATTTTAAGCCACTTTATATAATTATACTCCCAAGAGATATCTTTAAAAAATACTTAAATTATATTTTCAGTTCTAATACGCTTACGTAGTATGAGCCAGAATAATCAATTATAACAAAGTTCATCATCGATGTACACCTTTGATTTCTTTTTTTCTTTTTTTCTTTTTTTTTTTTTTACCTACAAAATAATATTTTTATAAGCTGAAAAAAATAATAAAAAAAAATACTATAATTAAGAAGCACAATATCATGAATGTTAAATTTTAAAAATAATAAACTTTAGAGTAGTATAATTATGTATTAAGTCAAGTGAACGAACCACAAAATCTTTCAAGTTAGTACATTTCAATCTACGCACGAACCTTCTCTTCACAGCAACAAAGTTGACCCACGACTCACGAGTGGTACCCTGCACCCCTTAACCGTCTCTCTGACCCACTCTACATGCGTAGAACATCCGAGCATCCACAGCATGGCCACACCCCTGGGCCTCTGTCCACCTACTAGAGATTTGTAATATGACATGTTGAGATTCTCAAGATTCGGTATATATCCAATGGAGAGATTTTGAACTGGCCACGTGGTAACATTGTTTAGAATCAAGCGCTATATAGCTTACGTAGCTGTGAAAGTGGAGTACTATACAATAAGATCCTTTGCAATGTAATTCTGTGACCAAATGTATGTTTTTTTTTTTTTTTTTTTTTTTTTTTTTTTTTTTTTTTGTGAATTACGTCACTCCCCACAATAGCCTGAGACGAACAAAAAAAAAAGAAAAATATCAAATTGTGTTTCCCGGAAAGAGGTCTTTAAAATAAATACCATCTTTCAGTTGCATCATTTATATTCTGTTATTATATTCCAGCTGTATATTTAAAGTGCCCGCCGACCCTTACCAACCCGGCACTGCAAAGTATCATTTTGTAAGTTTTTAAGGTGCATTCCAGGCACTATTTTGTAAGTTTTTAAAGTGCTTTCCAGGCACTATTTTGTAAGTTTTTAAAGTGCTTTCCAGGCACTATTTTGTAAGTTTTTAAGGTGCTTTCCAGGCACCATTTTGTAAGTTTTTAGAGTGCCTAAGCACTTGCCCATTATTTAATGTGCTGGCGCAAACACGTTTTTTTTACTTTTATTAATGCTACCTTTGTTTTCTGTGTAAGAGCAGACACTTGCTGGCCCACTAGGGCTGGGTATGGTTTCTTTTATACTTGTCTTTGGGAAATGGGAAGATGGGAAGGGAGTTGATAGTTTTAAATTTTTTGGCATCATGACGTGTAATTGTAATGAGTCACCATTGTGGGGTCTGGGCCATTTTTTTTTCAATTGTTTCTGATTGTTGTTTCTGATTGTTGTTTCTGATTGTTTCCGATTTTTTTTTACAACTTTTTTTTTTTTTTTTAATTTTCCTTTTTTTTTTTTTTTTTTTATTTTTTTTTTTTTTTTTTTTATTTTTTTTTTTTTTTTTTTTTTTTTTTTTTTTTTTTTTTTTTTTTATAATAATTTTTTTTTTTTTTTTTTTTTTTTTTTTTTTTTTTTTTTTTTTTTTTTTTTTTTTTTTTTTTTTTGTTAAAAATATAGTATGTTTTTTTTTTTTTTTTTTTTATATGATTTTTTCTTACTGTTTTTTTTTTTCCCTCAAAAATCCGTTTAAATTATTTG
>RBNK01002086.1:0-12219 GCA_003990785.1 Endogone sp. FLAS-F59071 | reverse complement strand
TTTTTTTTGCAAAAACAAGGACCATTACCGGGTAAAGCAAAAAGTATTTCCATCCGCAGAAAAGTTTAGAGAAAATTAAATATGGTACGATAAAAATAAAAATAAAAATAAAATAAAAATAAAAATAAAAGGGTATATGTATCTCGAGGTAATGTAATTTTTTTTAATAAATGGAATTTATTACCCCCTCCACCTCCCCCTTTTTTTTTTTTTTTTTTTTTTGAAATCAGATATAACAACAACTGACTCATCTTCTCTGTGTGATTTAACCCCTCCTATCACTGTCGCCATTGCTGTCACGGACGGGATACCTGAAACATTCATTGACCAATTTTTTCCACAAATTACGATTTTGTCTGACGGGACGGCACAACAGTTACACAGTCAACTCTTTCACCTGCTGCGCAATTCCTTATTCAGAAAAAAAAAAACTCGATCCGCAGTTATAGCCTACTAACGCGAAGAAGAAAAAAAAACTCTTGGCCGAGTGATTACGCATGGTTTTATATACTCGTTCCTTTACCGCAACCTTAACACGCACTCTTTCGTCGTCTATATCCAATTTGCAAAAAAAAAAAAAAAAAAAAAAAAAAAAAAATCGTTTGTTAGTATGTACATGTACCACCATTCAACGAGATTAATTACTCACACAAACAAACCCACAAACAAAATCTTATAGCCGAATCGATAAATAATCATCGGTAGTACCGAATCTGATGCCGAATCGAATCGAGTATATAGCCGTGCGGCACGTTGCCACGTGACCAAGCAGATAGGGACTGGGCCACAGTAAAACACGGCGGTGGTGTGTTTGCGATGGGCGTTTGTAATAGACCTGAAATAATTGGCGAATTTAGTGTAATTATACACAAATGCGTCTTAATTCAAAGGGGGTGTGCTGTGTAACGTTTCTAGTCATGTCAGGAGGCGACAGGTAGCAAGAAGATAACTCTCTAAAAAAATAAAAAAATAAAAATAAAAATAAAAAAAATAGTTTATTAAAGATAAAAAAGGGAGGTACACCTTCCAGTTCAGTTGAAGGTCGCATTGTGTAAAATTTCATAATTGTTTGTTTTGGTTGATATATTAATAGCTAATAATACTTACTAGAATCTTGAAACTTGATATTGTGACGATCGACGTGCAACTTGACTAATTTTCGAGAATGTTCTGTGACCACGTCTGCAGCTGTAAGCCACCCACTTTAGTGGTGAGGACACTATAAAAGATGTACACCACCCACTACAGCAGTGAGGACACTACTCCAGCGGTGATTATGCAATTCACAATGACCAAATTATTATCTTTGTAGCAAAGTCTTTTAGTTCTTTAAATTTGTATAAATACTCCCTCTATTTCTATCTAAATAAATCAGTTTGCATAAAGTCTTGGAATATCTCAATATCAGTCATAGTAAAGCCTGAAGAGCATAGCACATTTAGCTGTAGTAAGGATATGCAAAGGGAGATATTGCATCCAACATTCTGAGCATTCTCAATGAACAAACAACTGGTTATTAGTATATTTATTACAATATATAATATTACAGATATTAGAAAATATTAAATAGTTTATAAGCAATATTAAAACAATTTTACTAACATTAGGAAAATATTTTCAGTTTATAGTCTATAACTAGCATTTATACTTATAAGCTGTTTATAGATTATTCTAGACTATTTATTATTTATAATACTATTCTAGAGCTGTCTATATATTGTTTATATATTTTAAAACTATTTGTATACTATTTGTATACTGTTTTAGCAAGTTTATCAAAAAATGATTTATAGTTTATAACTAGTATCTATACTTGTAGCTGTTTTATTTATAGCTTTTAGTAAATACTATTTGCAAAATATAAAACTATTTTCTTAATAAAGATTTAGTATACTCTTGACAAATTAAATTAAACTTTAAAATTCTCTAATTAAAAGGCTTGATTTTCAAATCTAGCTAATTAATAGTTTTCTATATTATATAATATGATAAATATACCAATAATTGGTTATTCTACATATATTAAGAATGCTTAGAATTATAGATATAATATCTTTCATCAGGAAACTATTTTCAGTTCATAGTCTATAACTAGCATCTATACTCATAGGCTGTTTGCAGGCTGTTCATAGGCTGTTCTAACTAGTTCATGATTTGCGATATTATTCTAGAGGTGTTTGTAGTTTATGAAATTATTCTAAAGGAGTTTTAGAGTAGTTTGTGGCTATTTGCTAATAATAGTTCATAGTCTATAACTAGTATCTATATCTATAGCTATTTTGTTCATAGCTCTTAGTAAAATAGTTTGCAGCTCTTAGTAAAATAGTTTATAGATTAATTAACTATTTTTCTGATGTTGTTTATATATTCTTACTGATAGCTATATATTCTGCAACTTATTTAAGCTTTACTATGACTGATATTGAGACTTTGTGCAAATTGATTTATTTAGATAGAAATAGAGGGGGTATTTATACAAATTTGAAAAACTAAAAAACAACTAATAAAGACTTTACTATGAAAATATAATCCAATTGTTGTGAAATGTATAATGACTCTAGTAGTGATGTTTTGCAAATAAAAATGTTATATTATAGAAATAAAAGTTATTAAGCAGAAATAACTATAATAAATAACTAAAAATAAAAGAAGATAGAAGATCATAGTAACTTCAAATTAAGCATAGTACCAAATTTATAAAAATTAAGCAAATTGAGAATAAGCTGTTATAATAACTATTATATAATTAATTTGAACTAGGAAGTACTATTAAGATCTATAAATAAAAGGCTATAAACTCAAATATTATATAGTTATAAACTATAAACTATTTTTAATAAATACTATATAAACTATTTTAGAATATCTCAGAACTATACTAGAATAGTATAATAAAAAAATAAACTACTCTTAAATTTCAAAACTATACTAAAATAGTATAAAAATATTTTATATAATTCATAAATAGTATTACTGAGAGCTATAAATAAAATAGTAATAAATATAGATATTAGTTATAGACTATATTGGAAAAATAGTTTTATAGTTTGTAAATAGTATTTATATATATACTTGAATGATATATACTATATCTTTTTCTGATATAATATAATTGTGATTTATAGTACTCTCAAGTTATATATTGCATATAGTTAACAGCACTATCTAAAATACTACAAGCAAGTATTTAATATAAATGTTCTGATAGAGTATACTTTAGAAGATATCATCCTATATATCTATTACTAATATAAGGCTTCTGACACTCAAAATAAACATAGCAAACTCTTGAGCTATTTTAGAAAAAGCATGCATGACAAGAAATAATATAAGTACTTATTTTCTACAATATATATAAAGATTTGATATTATTATCTATATTGCCAGTTTTCTGTTATAAAGAAAATCTATTCAGCTATTTCAAAATACTGTGATGATTTGACTGATAATCCAATAGAAGACTACAAGTTTGATAGATAGCAATAATAATAGATTAAAAACCTATCAAAATCAAAGAGGGTCAAACAGTACATATGGAGTTTCAAGAAATGCAAGGCTAGCACAGA
The DNA here is from genome assembly GCA_003990785.1 of Endogone sp. FLAS-F59071. Classification (NCBI taxonomy): domain Eukaryota; kingdom Fungi; phylum Mucoromycota; class Endogonomycetes; order Endogonales; family Endogonaceae; genus Endogone; species Endogone sp. FLAS-F59071. Next base: position 8,653 of record RBNK01002086.1, on the reverse strand, counting down.
TGCAAAGGTGAAATCCATATGTACTATTACACAGGAGGATATGATGGTGCTTCATTCATATTATATCAAACTGGATAATCTTGTTAGTGTATACCAGTATGTGAGTACTAAAGTAGTGATAATATTAATATTATTTCTGTTTCAATGGTAGCAGGTGTATTTTATATTATTTTAATTGTATTATTCTATTACTCTATAGTGCATTTACTTGTTTGCCTTCCTGGCCCTATTACACATTGATAAGGCTATTGGATTACAGCTCTCTGATGTTGAATATAATTATAAATATATTATTATAACTCTTTATCATCACAAGAATGCACAAGATAGTAGTATGTACAGCAAAATTACTCTCTTTCTCTCTTTCTCTCTCTCTCTTTCTCTCTTTCTATTTATAAATCAAATATATGTTTACTTGAACTGTAGATGTAGATCTATTTATTCTCTACTGCAGTGATGATGAGCAGTACCTATACCTTGTGTATGTATATCTTCTATGGATAGATATGCATAATAATATTCCAGGGTCTTTGTTTCTTAATAACAAATAAAGTGCACTGATTTCTGGAAGCACACTTGCTTATAATGCTTTCAGATATCGCCTTGAGGATGAGCTGTAACAGATTTGTATTTGTAACTGAAATATATATAGTACACACTTATTCAGATATAGTAGGTATCAGTTTTATCTAGCTAGAGGTAAAACAATTACAAATATCTGTATATGAGATGGATGGACTGAAATTAATATTGTATTGCAATATATGATCAGAAGCAACAAAAAACTTAGGAAAGTGTGGCAAGACTTCACGCGACCTCTAAAAACTAGTATTTGTAGTAAATGTTGTTGCAGATTTATTATCTAGTTTAACAAATATATATAAAGGTTTTTCTATTATTTATTTAGTTATTTTGTATACAAATCAACATATATTGATTTTAATTGAAAGTATTATTTCAGTCACTATTTTGTATACAAAATCAATAATATATTGATTTTAAATAAAGCATTATATCAGACTACATCCTTTTTTTTTTTTTTTTTTTTTTTTACTCTAGAATTCCCAAAATTTCCAAATTCAAAACCCCACTGAACTTTATAGTCATGTCATAACATAGTTGTTGAAAGGTTACTGTAACAGTACTATTTAAAATTTTGATATCAATATGCTTCACTCCATCTAATTCCAAAATATTACTCCTAGTAGTTATATGTATAGTAAAAGTAGGATATCTTTCCTTATCAGTAACCAGCCCTTCAGGTTCTGCTATAAGATGATCTGCTTGTTCCTCTTGATGATGGCTGCTATATATCTATATATTCTCTAAGGCTTCACTTTCATATAGTATTTGCATTTATAAGCTATACTGTCACAGGTATCAAGCTATCAAAGATGTAGTAAAAAATCAGCTGTGATATAACAAGCATTGATTAGAAGGCTTCTGTAGTATATATATATATTTGGTTTTCTTATTACTAAATATACCTGTGGTTTGATATGTTTTTCTTGATAGATGTCCTTAATATAATAAAAAATAATAAATAACATATTAGTATCATAAATTATCACTAATACAAAATGTTTTAATATTTACAGACCATATATCTCATATATGTTTTGTTTATTTAGTTGATTTCAATAGAAGATTGTATAGCTAATAAGAAGTCTTTCTAATATGGCTATATAACAATTAACGTTCAGTTGTAGTATTTAATATTGGTATTAAAAGAACATAAATTATTATAAATAGACATCTGGCTAACTATCTTGGTTTTGTTTACCCCTTACCTTGGAGAGGTTAGCTCTTAGTCAATTTAACTATTGGGATAGATTGGTAATAATGTAATCTGTGGATGTTGGATGTTTGCAATCATCGCTATTAGAGTATTTAGGGAGCAGTATTTGATTCATTTTGAAGTAATAAATATAGAAAGATCAGCTATTACTGGCTTTTTATATTTATTATATATATACTTTACTTACTTTCAAATATTATTAAATGCACACTATTCAACCAAACAGATGGGTAGTATAATATATTTGATTCTAGCTCTGTCTGCTGTTATATCAATAATTTTATATCAAAATATATTAATTATCAATTGATATATAGCTCTTATTTGAGCTTTTTCAATGTAAATGAAATCAAATATATTATATAGTGTGATAGCCGACCCCCAACTTGACTAGTTTTCATGAATTTTATACTACACTTGATTTAGGAGTTACCATAACATCCTGTACCCTTCTATTTTTGGTTAGTGTCATTTTTAGTGAGCGATCTCGCCACCAGCGACAAACATAGTTTTTAGCAACCGATTTCATTTTTATCGATGAAATATTATTCGCAGTTATCAAGTCATACTTGTAGCGAAGTCTTTATTATTTTGTTCATTCAGTTCTAGCAAATTTGTATAAATACCCCCTCTATTTCTATCTGAATAAATCAGTTTGCACAGAGTCTTGGAATATCTCAATATTAGTCGTAGTAAAGCCTGAAGAGCACAGCACGAAGCTGTAGTAAGGATACGCAAAGGGAGATATCATATCCATAATTCTGAGCATTCTCACTTAGTACATACGAACAAATGACCGGTTATTAGTACATCTGCCACATCTTGGTACTGACTGGCAGGAGAGTTATCGAAAGACCGACTCTCACATCCTCATTCAAGCAGGACTGAACTACCCCTTCAAGTAACGACAGCGCACCCATAGCAGAAGACAGCATCATTCAAAATGGATCACTGAAGGATACCCCCACTTTTTATATGAAGAAGATCACTGAATAGTTCTGGCTCCGAGGAAGAAGAATTCATTACACCTGATCCTTCGGACAGCGATTATAGCAAAACAAGAGAATCCATCACCTCCCTTACAGTATACGACAGGTTATCATCAGATGACGAATCAGCTATTGATTTTGGAGACAATCTTCAAGCATTATTTTACGAATCATCCGACGACGAAACAAACAACGAACTAGAAAATAACACACACGAAATGATAGAAAGACCACCAACCTTCACTGGTTACATACCAGCCGAATCAGTAATCAAGTTCATCAAAGACTTACAGATTTACAATGCAATCTGACAGTTCAACAACATTACAAAAGTAAATGTCCTAGAAGCAGTTTTATAAGGACTTGCCAAAATTATATATAATGCTGCAGTAGTCACCACAGCAGTAAATGGAGGATTTAATAGAGGAGCAGAAGGGGCAAATGTAGAAGCTGATGCCCTAGTAACCTTTACTAACACTATCACATGGTTAAGAGAAACCTACCATATCACCAACATACAGCAAAGCATGAAGGATCAACTAGCATCAAAGTACCAAGAGATGAATGAAAGCCCTCTCACCTTCTACATGAAGATATGACATGTGGTAGACCTCGCGGGATATCCAGTAGCTAACCAGGACTTCATCATAGAGCAATTCTTTATAAATGGACTTTATCAAGAAATTGCCCTCCAAGTACGTTCCAGCCTGGTTGGACTAAATCATACACAAAAAGTAGACTACGCGCAGAGATATTGGGCCACACGAAACCCAGATTAAGATATAATGCAACAGATTTTACCAGGCAATCTCCAAGAAACCTGTACCGTACCAACAGTTGTACCTACCATCACACCAGCAACAGTTAACTGGGGAGCAGCCTCACGAAAAGATCCAGCCATGGACGATCTCATTGAACAAATGAGCAAGATGACTGCGCATATATCAGACCTTAAAAAACAGATCAATGCATAGCGACTGGTCCAACGATTTATAGCAAACCCAACCCCTGCAACAGGATCAAATGCGTATTTGATCGGCAACTTAAGGTACTTTAAGTGTAACCAAGATGGGTATACATTAAGAGACTGCTCTTAACCCAACACACGAGTATGCAAGAGATGTGGAGAAAAAGGGCACTATGCTTCAAGATGCATGACAGAAACAAGTAGAATCGCCCAATCAAGAACCCAAGGACAAACCCAGATAAACGTCGTCACCTTTGAAGAAAAAGATTTCGATAGTGAAGACGAGTATAGCCAGGTGGAAGCATTCCCAGCTACACAAGAAAAATGAAAACCTGGACATCCTAAAAAGGCAGGATCGCCCTATACGACGAGAACTCTATGAGTAGTACAATGAATACAAGAACGAGAATTCGACAGTAATGAACAAGACGAACTTTTCGAAGAAGAAGTAAACTGAATCATCTGAGAAGACACGCCAATGTCTGAGGCACTCGCAAGTGAAGGAAAAAAGGAACGCAAGCTACGAAAATCCAAGAAATATGGCCTAGATATATGGAAAGAAATGGAGGACATGACCATCCTGGTCAAAATAGGACAACTTGCCAAATTTCCAACCTTCCGACAGTAAATCTGAAAAGGGATAAGTGATGCACAACCCAGGTATGAAGTAGTAGAGATCAATGCAACGTAACAATCAGAGGATGACGAACCACAGAACTCATTGGCATATTCACAATGTCAGATTGAGGAAATTATAATGCCATACATTATTAATACTGGCACTGGAGGGTGCATTATCAGCAAGATGATGCTCGACTGACTCGGATGGCAAATCGAAGAGGTCACAACCATGACAATTGTAGTAGCAGATGGATATGTCACAACACTGCTTGGCAAAGTACACAAGTTACCAATTCACTTTGGTAAACTTATTATCCCAGTATCAGCAATGGTAGTCAACACCACATCTTACAACCTCGTTATCGGAAATAACTAATTAAAGAAAGTATGGGCAGTAATCGACCTCGGTGTATACAAAATGCGAATCACCTGGAAAGGATGATGTTATGAAATACCTGTCAATTTAGAAAGAGGAGTCCACCTGCAAATGATAGAAAGTAATGACGAGGATGAGCAAAAAGAATTCTTCATGATGCAGATTGTACGAACCAATCAGAAGGTCAAACCTCTAGAGCGAAAAAGTGAACAGGCTACCGGATTTGATCTCTCTACCATCAAGGATATCGAACTGCAACTGGGAGAATCATGCATAGTCGGGATAGGAATCGCCATGAAAATACCTTAAGGACATTACAGTCAAATTAAACCAAGGAGTTCCCTAGCAGTTGCTGGAATTACAATTGATGCAGGAGTTATTGATGCAGATTATATAGGTGAAATCAAGATCGTAGTTGTTAACTGACATTGATTCAACATAGCCAAACTCTATGAAGGAGACCAAATTGCACAGCTAATAATCATACCCATCTGGACAGGCAAGGCAGTGGAAGTAACCAATCTCGAAGAAACGACTAGAGAAGACAAAGGATTCAGATCTACCGGAATGAATATCGCAAAAATCATAACAGAACTCAAGCATGCACCCAAAACGGCAAATAAGAAGGCATATACCTTCGGAGAACAGCTCGATGAAAGAGAAAAGAAGGAGTTACAGGAACTCATCAATAAGTACTCTGACATATTTGTAACAACCTTTGAGGAGATCAACCTGAAGCTGCCAAAGCATTTTCATCATATTAATGTCCAAGGGCACCCCTTGATCAAATGTGCACCATACTGAACACTGCCAGCATATATCAAATGGCAACAAAAAGAAATCAACGATATGGTCAAAGGAGGAATGGCCGCCGAGACAGACAGCCCATGGGGATTTCCGAATGTCATCACACCCAAGAAAGGATTAGAAGCAGGAACCTTTACTCCAAGAATGTGTACTGACTTTAGGAAGCTGAATGACATCACTAAAGGAGATGCCTTTCTAATACTAAGAATCGACGACACCTTCTCAAAGATACTAGTCTGTGCGAGCCTCTACACAACCCTCGACATGACCAGCGAATATTATCAGATGGGACTTGATGAAGAATCATAGGAAATCGCTTCATTCGTAACCCCGCAAGGCCATTGGAAATATCTGCGAATGCCGTTCGGACTTAAGAATGCCCCAGCAAGCTTCCAGAAAATGATAACCAAAATATTCGGAGATCTTGTTGGAAAAACGTTATTGGTGTACATTGACGACATTACAATATTCACGGTAATATTCCCGGACCACATCAAGGCATTATGCAAAGTATTCAACCGAATGAGAACTGAAGGCCTTTATTTGAAACTAAAAAAGTGTACATTCGCTGTAAAAAAAGTTACAATGCTCGGGCACATCATCGACAAAGAAGAAATCCAAACTGATCCAGTCAAAGTGGAGGCTGTCACCAAATTCAAACAACCTACAAATCGAACAGAGATGCACGCCTTCCTAGGATTAGCTTCATACTACCGATGGTATATATGCAACTTCGCAAGCCTAGCCGAACCTCTGTATGCAACCCTTACAAAAAGCTACAATTAGGTAGAAATTGATAAAGAACAAAGCGAACTTGAGCAAGAAGCACTCAATGCATTAAAGAAGGCCCTAGCAACTGCACCTGTGTTAGCAAAACCAAACTGGACAAAGCTTTTTAAACTTTATACCGACGCAAATGCAATAGGAGTAGGAGCAATACTTTCACAAGATAACACCAAAGGCTTAGAACGAGTAATTTATTATGCAAGTAGAGGAACACACAGTGCTGAAAAGAATTACGAATTGACCAAATTGGAATGTCTCACAGTCATATGGGCAGTCAAGTGATTTAGGTATTACCTCATTGGACAACACTTCAAAGTTATTATGGACCATTCAGCGCTTAAATGGTTGTTTAACAGACCTAATCCAAGTGGGATGTATGCATGATGGATCATAACACTTCAAGAATATGACTTCATGGTGAAATTCAGAAAAGGAAAGACAAATCAAAATGCCGATGCACTTAGCAGAATGCCATTATTGGATGCCCAAGGCGGGGCGCAGCAATGAATGTAATACTATACTACGATCTGGTGATTTGGTTGACGAGGAGGGAAATTAGAGAAGATATGGAGGATTGGACAAAGAACATTTTATTAACTACTGGCAGACAGTACAAAATTCAGAACAATTTATTATACTAAAAAAAGGAGGGACGCATTATTCCAGTAATTCAGGAGAAGGACGTATCAAACATTTTATCATTAGCACATAATCATCCATTATCTGGACACGTAGGCCAGGACAATACTTTATATTGATTCAGGAATTCAGCATGGTGGCCCGGAATGCAAGACAATGTAACCAACTTTATATGAAATTGCAATACATATCAAAAACGAGCAAGAGCCAAAGATATGCCCTGAGCCGCTTCTGCAACCATCAAGGCTGAGCCATTTTTGCACATCGGGATAGACGTCATAGGACCCATGCTAGTAACATTAACAGGAAAAAGATATATTATTTTAGCAGTAGATTTCTTTACAAAATATCCAGAGGTGATAGCAGTTGAAGATGCAGACGTGCAGACAGTGGCTAAATTCTTGCATACTGACATTATTTGCTGACACAGAGTACCAAAGGAAATAACTAGCGACCGAGGCACGGAGTTTCTGAATGAATTAATTAGGGAACTTGAACGGACTTACTATATCAAGCATATCTGAACAACATTATACCACCCACAGAGAAATGATCAAACCAAACGCACCAACCAGATAGTCAAGAATATCTTAGCAAAGATTATTGATCAAGAAGCGACATGGGATCATTACCTCGATAGTGCTCTTTTTGTGGTTTGGACCATTCGCCAAGCATCAACAAAGTTCAGCTCCTTTGAGCTTGTGTATAGGAGACCACCAAACTGAGAATTCCACCACCCTGAAAAGGATAATGGAACGTATAACGATCGTTTATGGGCTTATGTCACACAGGATATCAGCAGACTACAACTAATCCGAAAGAAGGCATCTGTGTTCATCGACAAGGCACAAGAGAGGCAACGGATGAACCAAAACAAGAAAGCAAATGCAACCCCTTTGCATATTGGAGATCAAGTCCTTGTATACTGAAATATAGTAGAATCATCATGGTCGGCCAAATTATAACCAAAATGGGAAGGACCATACTACGTACAGGCTATAAAAGAAAGCACAATTTGGCTTAGGAGACTTAACGATTCTATTCTCCCCACCCCAGTCCACCAGAGCAAAACCAAGATATACTATGCCGAACAAACGCAACCACAGAAAGGACATAGAAAAAGCAATCAAGGAGGCCCTGATGAGGGAACCAGACTCGATCAACCTAGTTCCCCTGGACGAAGAGGAAGACCCCGAAAAACTCCTCATTTTGATGCGACAGTATTATGAATGGCTATGTAATCAAAGCTGAGTTACCGACGTTACAATCAGGTTCCATCAAGAACGTGCTTGCTATCTTCGACGCCGTTTACAGAAACAGGAGATGTCATTGTCAAAATTTGAAAAAGACATAGCCTGTAAGGGGGTTTCTCCCAAACCGCCTTTGAGGAAGCGTCTGATGATACTAATCCGCGTTGGACTTAGGAATCTCCGAGTATGTCGTAAGGTTTCTAAGGTATCGAAAGTACTTTGTTTCTTTATAAGATTATTAATTGTGAATTTCAGACTTATAGTCTTTTAGCGCTTTTTGATATGTGTAGAAGGGGGTGAGATCTTTAGCTCTCAAAGGGATCTTGAGTGTGCACTGCTATTGAACTGAAGTTTATTGAATAAAGATTTGAGGGATATTTATACAAAATTCTCGAGGTGCTATACGGGTAGCTGCCCAGG
>RBNK01002085.1:0-12220 GCA_003990785.1 Endogone sp. FLAS-F59071 | reverse complement strand
TTTTTTACAGCGCCCTGAAGGGGATTCAAGAAAAGGAAGGGGAGTTCCCGCTGGAGATGGTAGGAAATTTTTTGATGCAGTTTGGAAAACCGCATGTGGCTTATTTACTCCTTTACTTTCTACAGTGCTAGACATCTAGTCCTAACATAAAATTTTAAAAGAATAGAATGACATACACAGTGATTTTATTTTAAAAAAGGCTTCATTACATTAATATTTTGCCATTTCTCTACAATGTAATGAAGAGAACTTATTGATTTGACTATTAGCTCATCACTCAAAGTCAGCCACTTTTCATATGTTTGGAGGGGAAATTGAGAGAGAGAGGAAAACGAGTCACAGCATATAAAAGGCAGCTCACATGACTTAACATGCATAATGTTATAATTTTGTTTATTTAAAGAAATATTGAAGAATAAGCTGGTACACATAAGGTTAGGTTGGTTCAAGCACTATTTGTCTATTTGTTAATATTAAAAAGATTAGAATTTTTTTTTTTTCAATTTGTTGCTAGTTATCTATCAATTGCTTAGCTTAATCTCTATAAATTCCAGTACTGCTAGCACTGTTGCTTGAAGATATAATTACAGTTCTCATATATGTAGTATCTTACTACTTCCCAATATATCTCTATAGTTAAATTTATAATAGAATTTTAGATAGAAAATAATCTCTTACCCCTTCTCTTTTTCAATTTCTACTAGTAGAGACTTTTGCTTCTAAAAATCAGATTATAGTTTTAAAATATGCTCTGTACAGCAAGTAAGTTTTGTAGGATTTTTCTTATTTTCTATCTTATATTTCTTATATATCTTTAAGAGATCCTCTTGCTACATCAGGAAACTATTTTCAGTTCATAGTCTATAACTAGCATCCATACTCATAGGCTGTTTGCAGGCTATTTGTAGGCTATTTTAGCCAGTTTGTAGTTTGTAATATTGTTCTAGCAGAGTTCTAGGATAGTTTATAGCTGTTTGCAGCTGTTTACCAATAATAGTTTGTAGTCTATAACTAGCATCTGTATTCATGGCTATTTTGTTTGTAGCTCTTAGTAAAATAGTTTACAGCTCTTAGTAAAATAGTTTATGGATTAATTAACCATTTTTTGATGTAAAGACCTCTTTCTACCAGTATCTGTCTTATACTCTTTGTCTGATCTCTTAAAGTTTTATTAGAATAGTTATTAGGAAACACTATTTTCTGCCTCTGATCATTAAAGAATATATCTTGTAGTAAAGTTTGCTTTCCTTACCCAAAGGTTCATTCTGCTCACCAGCAGTGTATTCTCAAAAAGCAGTTATGATTTGAGGAGTTGTTAAAGGCCTATAGAGTATTATAGTTAGGAAACTTCTCTTTATAAATTGCAATTGCTTTTTTGAATTACTTGGCAACATCCTATATCCTTACCAGTCCAGTATCCATCATAATTTTTTCCTAGATAGATAATCTCTTTGGCTTCTAGTTCTGTTCTATCTTCTCAAGTAAGTCTCAATGATCCATCAACCTCTAAAAGAAACTCACTAACTATAATTAATCTTCCTCTACTCTTTTTCCATAATGGCATTTCACCATTAGGATGCCAGATAACTCATTAACTATTTTCACAAAATGTCAGGACTAGATGTCCGGCACAGTAGCACATCTAAAGATGATTAAAAAAAAAAAAAAGGGGGGGGGGGCTGAGATATTTGGGGAGAGGAAGGAAAAGGAGGGAAAACGGGAAAAAGGAGGGAAAAACAAAAAAAAGACAACAAAAAAGAGCTCTTGTTCAGCAAGCAGATCAAACAGTTTATGGTGTGAGATTTTGAGAACGCTAAGGTATTTGGATTTTCTTGTTTGCCGCGGTTTGTATAATAAAGTGGCCAACTAAATTGCTTCTATCAATGTGTGTTTTTTTTTTTTTTTTTTTTTTGCAAACTATTTATATAGGCGACAAAGGAGGCGTTGATCATTGCGGGTAATGCATTTAGGAATAACCCACCCTAACCTAACACTAGAACGTTTCGCACTGCGAATAGTCTCACACAAGTATATTTTAGAAATTGGAATCAATTTTTTTTCTTCCTACTTAAATTCTGCGTCCCACGCTCCGGATATTCACATACTATCCGCACCATCCAATATACATCACTCTCTTAATGATGGAACAACCTTAGGTTCGTGTGTGCCAGCACCATGCCGTGCTCGTCAATCGCGTCGATGACGGCCTGGTCCTGGACGGACCCCGACGGTGCGACGACGTACTGGGCCCCCGAAGCCCTGGCGCGGTGGATATTGTCGCTGAAGGGGAAGAAGGCATCTGACGAGACGACCACATCTTTGAGCTCGCGCATCCAGGCCCGGCGCTCATCAGCGGTGAGGGGCTGAGGAACTGTGTTAAACTGGGATTCCCAAGCGAGGCGCTCGGTACCCTAGTAGTAGTGGTGAAATGAAAACGGGATTGCGAAAAGATTTTTGTGAACGTCGTTTAGTCAGAGTAGATCGATGCTTTGCAAAGATACCCGTTCAAGAAAAATAATAAATTACCTCGCCAATCTGTTCAATGACGAACAAATCGATCGCGTTCGACTTTTCAGCACGCTTGACCTCCTAAAAAATGAGAAATCAACCAGAATCTCTTTAGTAAGTTGTATAATGGAGCCTCCACGTTGAAGAACGTCGCCCTTACCTTCTTAAAATCAAAATCGAGCACGGTGGGATGATGGCGTAACCACCTATACATACGAAAAATAAAGCATGACAAGTTAGCATCGCATTTCTAACAATCCATACATTTGGATACTTCTCCTACCTACCAATTATCTGCTTTATCCCCTGCCAGCCTTGTGCAGTGGATCCTACTCTGCTGCCCGGCGCCTAGCCCGATGACCATGCCATTCTTGGCGTAGCACACCGAATTGGACTGCGTATACTTGAGCGCGATGGTGGCGACAATCAGGTCGATGACGGCTTGCTTGGGGAGCTAAAGACCCACATGCGTGTAAGCAAGAGTGGAAAAATCTTAAGCATGAAAGAGAAAAAAAAAAAAAAAGTTAGGAAACAAAAGTAAGCACTTACGTTCTTGTTCTTTGAGACAATGTCACTGAAGAGATCCTCGGTAATCTGTACATTGTTGCGCCTTTGCTGCAAATTCAACCCGTAAACTTGACGGGTTTCAGTCTCCGGAGGTTCATAGGCGGGATCCATCTGGTATTTGTTGAGGTTCATTTGAAACGTTACTGACTACACCAGTATGGATGCAGAGTTGCAGCATCCGCAATATTCAAACAAAGGACTAACCTGTAAGACAGTATATTTCCCCGCCTTCTTCTTCTTCAATAGCTCCAATGCCGCAGGCTCATACCCCGGCGCGATCACGCCGTCGCTCACCTCCCTTGAGATGATCTTGGCTGTCGGCACATCCACCACGTCCGACAATGCGATCCAATCTCCAAAGCTCGACATTCTATCCGCTCCCCTCGCTCGCGCATAGGCTGCTGCGAGTGGCGTGATATCCTTGAGATCATCGACTTGGTATACTTTGCGGTCGACGTCCGAGAGAGGTAATCCGACGGCAGCGCCTGCGGGGCTGACATGCTTGAAGGATGCGGCAGCCGGGAGCCCCGTAGCAGCCTTGAGCTCCTTGACGAGAGGCCATGAGTTGAGGGCATCGAGGAGGTTGATGTAGCCGGGGGAGCCAGCAAGGATCGTGATGGGGAGGGTGCCTTCGGTGACGTAGACCTGCGCGGGCTTCTGGTGGGGATTGGCGCCGTAGCGAAGGGGGAGCATGGCAGTCGTCTGGGCGTACTGCTGGCGGAAGTAGTCGGCGATGGCGGCGTCGTAGTCAGCAGTGTGATTGAAGGCCTGAGAGGATGGAGGGAAGTTGGGCCCGTTGCGAACGATGAAGTGAATATGAGAAACAGATGAGCAATCAGACGACCAAGTTTCCCAAGGGCGAAAGTTCATAAAGACGTGGAAGCAAATAGTGCATACAGAAAGAGAACAAATGATCCGTTAATACATACTTTCAAGGCGAAGATATTCCGCGTCGCCTGCGAAACCTCGCCGGCCTTGAGCTCAGTAATAAACTTGGTATAATCGTTAGGGTCCGAAAGAATCGTGACCCGGCTGTGGTTCTTGGCAGCGGCACGGAGCAAGGTCACGCCGCCTGCAAGATCGAAAGGCATGCACTCACTCAGCCACTGTGGACATTGACGTGAATCGTATTGAGAAAGCAGCGGAGAAACACGTACCAATGTCAATCTCCTCGACAGCCTGGGCAATGGTAACGCCATGCTTTGCGATGGTCTCCTTAAATGGGTAGAGATTGCACACGACGAAATCAATCTTTTCGATGCCCTGCGCGGCGAGATCGGTGTTGTCGCTCTCAATGTCGCGGGCGAGGATGCCTGTGGTGGGATCATGTCAAAAGCGAGAAGAAATAACTCGATAATCAGATCAGAAGAGAAATAGAATGAGGAATTAATGAATCATGATGCCTACCACCATGGACAGCAGGGTGCAAGGTCTTGACACGGCCACCGAGCATTTCCGGCGCCTTGGTAATGTCCGATACATCGCTATGATTCCGCGTACAAACCATGTTAAATACTAGTGACCTCGACGTGCCGTTACTCTGTAAATCTCAATAAATAGACAATATGCGTACCCAACAGGAAGACCGGCCTCGCGAAGGGCCTTTGCGGTGCCACCGGAACCGAGCAGACGGACGTTGAGGGCAGCCAGCTCGGTGCCTAGGATGACGAGATTGGTCTTGTCATAGACGGAGAGAATAGCTATGAGGAGGCAGATGGATTGAGAAGGTAAATCGCGCACAAAAACTCTTGTTTATTGCAAGGTTGGTAGGCAGCATACCGATTTTCTGACGTTCGGCCATGGGTAAAAAGAAAGGTATGGAGGAGGGGCTCTGTGACGGTTTCCATAGAATAAAAATCTGTATACAAGCCACCGTCGCGTACTGGGCGTAGATTATCGGCGTGACCACGTTTTTCTTTTGGTCCCACTTTTCCTCATGCCTTGGAACATTCCCAGACCTTGCCACTGCGCTTAAATAGCCTCAATCGTTTACGCTACCCCCAATACAAGAAGCCTCTTAAAAAAAAAAAAAAAACCCTCCTCCTGAATCTTCGTCAAGAAAACATATCTCGCGATGTAGTCACGGGCAACGATGCGGCGCCCGTACGCAGATGGTAGCCACTCCCCTCATGTCTTGTTTGTACCTGGACGTTGTGACGTCAGTCCCACACTGGTCGCGCGGTTATGACAATGTCGCGGCCGAACTGCTCGTATTTAACGTCGCCGAGTTTTGGAAATGTTGAAATAGTATCGGCAGGCTAATGAGCCAGGTTGAGGAGAGAGGATACGACAGGCAAATACACAATGAATCAGCTTAGTGATTGAAGTCCGCGATGCACCCCCGAATCTGAATCTGCACCAACAAGTACCACACACTTTCATATCATGCATACCTCACGCTCCTCACCCGTCGCCGCCACGCTGTTCCTCCCAACGAAGTTCGGTGCCACGGTAATGATCAGCAAGTCGACAGAACCCGGGGTTTCGAGGCACGATTGGATGACATGAGCGCCGCCCTCGATCATGAGTGTGGCGATGCCGCGGTGGTAAAGGAGAGGGAGGAGGGAGGAAAGAGAAAAGTAACCTAGTGAGGTGGTTGGCAAGGAAGTAGTAGATTGGTTGGTTTGGAATAGTTTGGGTTTCTAAAGCCAGGTTATGGTAGGAGAGAAGGTAAATGATGGGAAGTGAAAGAATCAAATCTTACCGGCATTGACCGTAGGGCCGATGATGATCGTGGCGCCTGCTTCTTCCAAAGCTTTCTACAAACAATAATGCAAAATAGCTCTGTGTAAAATGCAAGAAATTTCGCAAAGCGCAAAATAGACGAACCACGACAGAGCCATACTTGTCGCGCTTTCTTTTCTTCATTTGCATCATTAATCTCTGCCGTCACAATCCAGGGCGCCTTGCCTGTGCCATTCCGAAAGTTTTGCAGTAGTTTAGCAGTGAACGGAAAGCGAAGATGGGTATCGAGGACGATGGGTTGCGGTTGGCGTGGAGGGGTAGGGTCGGAGGGATCGACGAGGCGTGCTGTAAGCGGGTCAAATAAAGCGAACGAATTGATGTGTTACGATCAGAGGGATCGCTTAATGAAAGGTAGAGCAAAAGCGAGGATATACCTGATAGGCGAGGATCGTCGTTGAGAACGGTGCCGATACCGACCATGATAGCGTCATGTACTGTTCTTAGTCTGTGTGTCATTATCATGGACTCCTGTCCGCTAAGGATAATCTGGCGGCCATTTAAGCCAGCAATTTTACCGTCGAGGCTCTGAGCGTATGTGAGGGTGACGAAGGGGCGGGTGGTGACGTCTGGGATATTTTCTGGGATCAGGAGGCGGACGAAGCGAGCGGCTTGCTCGTACACGCTCATGGCGAGTGGCTAGGTGGCTAGGTGAAGCGATGAAGGTGTGAAGGTGTGGATTGGATTGGATTGAATAGAGAGCGAGAAGCGCGTCACGGGATTGGAGGATTGTGATTGGGAAGCACACATTCAAGAAGACCAAAAGGATAGCCGCGTCTACATCAACTCCGTAAACCATGTCTACCAAGTACACCCGTCTTCCCGACATCGTAAGCCATTGCTGTACATTTTCCTTGCCAATAGTGTCTGTCTCTCTCGCCCTCTTGGCATTCTCTCATGTTCCACTTTCTTTCCTGCTCTGTGGCCTCCAACGCGTGCCAGGACACCCAACCCGATGTCTACGAGACTCTCGACAACCCGGAGGAGGCTCATGTCCTCAGCTTAGAAGACCAGGTATATTTTTGCTGTCAAATTTATCCTTCACCGTTTTGCGTTGCTTGCCTGAGCCACTCACCCCTTTCCCTGCTCTTCAACGAACCTAGGGCCATCTTAGCGAAGGCGATTCCCAAGATGTCGACCGGGCTCACATTTCGATCAAGGACGCGACCAGAATCTTCAAGGACTCCTCGGTCGACGCTAAAGACGCTGGTTAGCATCCTCTGATGCTATTTACCTCCTAGCATATTATTCTCTGGTTATCTCCCCACGCCAACCCGCTTTCTCTCCCCTCTTCTGTCCAGACTTCTCCGACCGCCTGACCAAGCGCAAGAAGGCCATGTACCGTACCTTCGTGAAACGCCCCACGACCCTTGAGACCTCCGAATACGAGGTTCTGCCCAAGGAGCTCGCGCTGGAAGAGACTCACCTGCAGAAGCTGAGACGACTCATGTTCGAGGTGCAAGAACTGAACGACGAGATTGAGAAGGCCAAGGTGAGCGTTTGGATGAGGTGGGATTGCAGGAGAGTAAAGAGGCATTTTTCATTAGAGTTGGTTGCGCAATGTAGTTCAGTTCATTCATGGATAAATCCCGCGCACGGTCCCGCTGACACATCAAACTCATTCTCTTCTCCATTTCCGGAATTTCTCACTACAGGAACCCAGCACGACCCTCCCTCCTGTCTCCCACTCGGAACTCCTCGCGACCATCTCCTCTCTCCAGACGGACCTCACGCGGATCAGCCAGAACCTGGGTGAGACATCCTCGCCGGTGGACCCTACAGACGGCACACCGATGCGGCAGCACGAGGAGGCCAAGACGTTAATTCGACAGTTGGAGGCATACAAGAGCGGCGCCGTCGCCGCCGACGGCGAGGAGGCGAGTAAGGGTTCCGAGGGGACCCTGGCGACCGTGGGGGACGGGAGAACCGTCACGTATGAGCTGTACTACACCCCTGATGCGGCCAAGATTACGACGCTGGCCAAAGCGGCGGAGATGGACGAAAGAATTGCGAAGGTAGAGAAGCTGGTCGGGTCGAGCTCCTCGCAGAATTTCGGTGAATTGGTGAGTGTTGGGAAAGAGGAATGGGTGAGGAAGCTTGCATTGATATGGAGACGCACAGGGTAAAATGGTCAGGATAAACATTTAGGTTTTTTATTCAGTTTGGAAGTGCAAATATGATTATACTTTCTGGTCATATACGCATGAAACCAGCGAGTCCCTACCGAAAATCCTAATTACCAATCCTGTGTCATATTTCACTACTGGAAAAAGAAAAAGAGCACCAACTTAATCCTCACTCTCACTGTTCTCATTTCCCTAGCCCCCCATTCTTCTCTCCACGACCCTTACTACAGCGGTGGAGAAGTTGGAGCAGCAGCTTAAGATACTAACGCAGCGTGGTCAGCTCGACGTGTTAGGCCGCCGCGTCAAGTCTCTCATTAACGATCTGGACCGGCTCAACGATTTGCGTAACAGAGACCACTCGGCTGTGCTCAGCGCCTCCATGGGGTCCGGAGGCGCGGGGGATCTTACGGCGGGGATCAGCGAGGAGAGCGAGAAAAAGGTAGGTTGGGAAGAGTGGTAATTCGTGTGGGATTGTGTGAGTTTAAGGGCTTGAAAGGTATTTGGAATTTTGAGAATAACTCTGTACAAAGAGTTGCTTGGTATGACGAGGATGTTTTTGCAATGGAGACGACCAACCCAATGGATGCGCATTGCCGGATATCCAGTGTCCCTACTCAAATATGGAATTAATTAACAGAAGTCTCTCCTTCCTCGACCAACCCTGATTCGCTAACCGCACCATCTCCTGCCCGCAATTCGTCAGATTTCTCGCCTTTTCACCCTCCTCGAAAACATCGACCCGCTTCTGACTGTCACTCCAGCGCTGCTGGCACGCCTGCGCGGGCTGCAGCAGTTACACACCGAAGCTGCCACGTTTTCCGAGTCGATTAAGATGCTGTCAGAGGAACAGGGCAAGATCCTAGAGGAGGTCAAGGGGCTAAACGGGGTGTGCGAAAAGGTGGGTTCAATGAGAAAAAAACAACTGTAGCCGGTGGGGGATAGGCGGGTGAAGGCCATACAAGACTATGCCGGTTGGAATAAATTTCAACGCATCGAACAGCCCGCGGGACCATACTTGCTGTCGATCTCATTAACATGCTAAAGTGTAATCATCTTCGTTTTGCTTCTCAAACCTCATTTATGCACATCCTCCCATATTCTCCCGGCTAATAGCTCGAGGTCAGCTTCAAAGAGAATGACGATCTCGTTAAGAACAATATCAAGATCGTCGATGACCGGATTACGGACCTGGTGCAGCAGATTGCGAAACTTAACGGCCAGTAGTGGCCGGCCGATGATTGACGTTTTGTGCGTATGGAAGACGGAACCGACAGCGTGTGCTGTGCTGGCGGTTTGATTTAGAGTACAGTTTCGTCTGCTCATGTGATTGTTTGGTTGTTTTTATTTGAACTGCATTCATTATATAGTAAAACGTGGATTGGTGTCTTTATTACCATTATTCAAAGGTTGCATTGATGATAAAGACATTAGCAATTGTGATACTGCTCCTCATATAGCAGTGCAACGTGGAGACATCACAATGGTGCGAGGACTAATTGGAATAGAGGCTTGCTGCTCATTAAATTTATTATTCAATACACCAATACATTTAGCAGTGATCAATAAACATTTAGATATACTAGAGATACTTATAAATGACTGTATGGATTTTAATAGTATTCCATGGAATACTGTCCTAACTCTGGCAATATCAAAGGCTGTTGGTGAGACGACTTTTTCTTGACACGTTTCGTAGAAGGCAGATATACACACTTTTCTTTCTCTACCTCTCACAAACACAAAATCACACCAAAAGGCAAATATGGTGATATCAGGAACTGGCAAGTGCAACTTCATCAGGAAAACATTTAAATAGTTCATAAACAGTATTACTAAGAGCTACAAACAAAACAGCCACAAGCACAGATGCTAGTTATAGATTACAAACTGTTTTTTTTTTTTTTTACAAACTTGTCAAAACAGTATACAAACAGTATATGAACAGCCCAAGAACAATATTGCAAAATGACAAACACTACAGAACAGCTTGGAACAGCCTATAAACAGCCTGTGAGCACAGATGCTAGTCATAGACTACAAACTGAAAATATTTTCCTGATGTTGCCATTTGATACATTTGATAAATGGCTTTGTTCAAGTGACATCATTATCCAGGACCAATTGAGGCGAATGAAAACAGGTTGGTATAAGGAATTGGGCTTCTAGGAGCCCGGCTACATGTATTTTCCCTGGCTTGCGGAAATGATGTGTCGGTAAATGATGTGTCGGTAAATGAAATGTTAAATCATTAGATTTTCCGGTGGCTTGAACATGCCAGATTATGACGTCATACAGATATACCTCGTCGCGTCGTCGCGTTGCGACATGAACAAGCCTTCTCCATGGTTCAAATTATTATTCCTCCTTTATCCTCACCGCAAAAATTAATCATGCTCGAGCTACAAGGCAGCATTGAGACCGAGGGGCCAGACCTGCAGGACACTGACCTAGGTGACCTAGAGTTTGATAAAAAGGTACGGGTGAAGCTGCATCGTGGTTGGTACATTTACCAGGGGTGCCGGTGGTACCACAAACTGGGTATCGTAGGAATATGTCGTAGGGATAAAAGCTTCAGGACAGGATGAATAAAGTGTGGTCGCATGCACACTTTGCGGCTTGACCAAGATGCTGATGCAACAGAAAATGGCGGATAAAAACGTGTGGTCCGTCATGAATTTTTAAGGGTCTTCCATCATCTCACCCTCGTCTACTTCTTGACCTTACCCTAGGGTACTCCCTACCTTACCATCGGTCACCACCGCCTCGAAGGCCAACTCGTCAAGCTCGACAAGCCCTTTGCTGTCGTCCGGAAGCGCGATTCTTCTCCCGTGGACCCTTGTCCATCCCCACCACAATCCACGTACGCCATGGACATTGATTCAGACGCCCTCCTACCGAGTTCTCCCCCGCTTGCATCATCGCAGCTTGCGCGGGAACACGACGCGATGAATCAGCGTATGGTGATATACGACGTGGTCACTGTCTTGAGGGAGAAGTTTGTGTTTAAACAAAGACCCGAGTTGATGGTTGCAGAGGAGTTGAGAGGGATGGTGAGAATGTGAGGCCTGGTTGGTTGACTTGGTCTGATGGGTGAAAAGCCGTGGTGGGGTGCAATACAAGTGACTATAGTTCAACAAAAGGGTAGTTGGTGGTGACTGAAAGATATGATCAGAAGGAGGTCATGAGATGTTTTTGTTAGTCCAGGAATACCACCATACTCCATGGTCCGTTTCTCATTAATTGATGTAAATAGCAATTTTTTTTTTTTATTGTATTACCATGTTAAAAAAACAAACAAACAAACAAACAACTTATTGTAATCAAGCCATTTTGATATCATCAATAAGATTATTAAGTAATATCCAACTACAAAGAGATAACATCTGTATATCATGTAATATCATACTTATTATATTGCACATTATACTACTATCTTTACAAATACAACCGATCCTCTCGCCCTATTCTAACTACATGCAATCCTATATATTCCCCTCCTGCCCAATAACTCGATTGTTGAGAATAATTGCGAATATACGACACCATATGTAACTTTTGATCTAGTATCCTTCACTACACTGTGCAAATTTATAAAGCACTGGCCAATAGATGAAGCATACAAGCGCCGACATAATTTCACTTATTCTATTTTTTTTTTTTTTTCACATGTCTACCACCATGACGACCACGACGACAAAATCTCCTCACCATCGCCTTCTCTATCCTCTTCTCTCTCCTCTACCATTGCCGCCGCCTTCACCCCCGCTATCGCCACCATTTCCTCAATTACTACCTCCTCATCCTTTCCGCCCGCTTCCGCTTCCTCCTCCTCAGTCTCCCCCTCTCCTTCCCCCTCCCCCTCCCCCTCGTCATCTTCATCGTCATCGATCTCGCCCCCGTATATTTCCGGGTATAACCTGAAGCAATCCTGCATATCCCTGAATCTGTCAATACAATCCACGCCCTTAGGCTCCTCTTGGGAGTACACGAAGCACGAGAACCCAGCCTTGAAAGCTTCACCGCATGGTCCGCTGGCCATCCCGCCGAGGCACGGACAGTCCCAGTTAATCTCCCCCGTTTCAGGATCGAACGCTGCCGACTTTCCCTCCTCCGCTGACTGCGCGTCATCCTCGGGCGCCTCGGCCTTGGCCTCGGGCGCCTCGGCCTCGAGTGTGGGCTCCACAATGGGAACGGCGACGGCGATGTCGGCGTCTTTACCGGTGCTGTAGTTCATTATTATTATTATATATTTATTTTCCGGTGTGAAAGGGAAAAAA
>RBNK01002084.1:0-12223 GCA_003990785.1 Endogone sp. FLAS-F59071 | reverse complement strand
AAAAAAAAAAAAAAAAAAAAAAAAAAAAAAAAAAAAAAAAAAAAAAAAAAAAAAAAGTCACCTACCAGTCAGCGTCACCGCAACAGCAATCTTTATTACAGTCCCCTTCAAATCTGCAAACTGCTTCTCGTCCTCCTCGTCTGCATGTTTGGGCGGCGCTGCGTCTTGGACGAAGTCGAGAATGAGCGGGAAATTGCCCGATTTGGCCACCGTATGCTGGATGGCGTTGGCGTTGATGTCTAGAAAAGTCAAGTATTGACGAGGCGGATGAGAAGGAGGTATTGTATGTTGTCATCTGGATATTCAAGATTGCGACCGGATCCAAAGTTACGGTGAATCGGTAAAGGGCTCGGTCCGAGCTCAACCTATAAACCAACAAAGACAAAACACGTACCCTCTTCCAGTACCGTCGCCTCCAGTACATCTACTACTGCGTCCATCAAATCCAAGTCTTCGCTCTTGTCTACCTGCCACGTGTATTGCAACAGCTGGACAAACGGCACGACAGTTTCGAGCTTAACAAATTGGCGACGGCCTTCATCTGTGGGAGGGGGGGTGAGAGACACCTGTGTTAAATATTATGAATTGAGAATGTGGATAGAAAGAAGGACAAGAGCACACATACCAATGCCGACGAGGTGGCCAATTACGCGAGCCGCAAGGCACACAGCCTGGTTTTCGCCGTGGTCGAGCCGGGAGACCGATAGGAGTTTGGAAAGGGTTGAGAGGCCATCGAGGCGGAGAATCTCGCGCTGGATAGGTTCTACAGGATGAGGAAGATGTAGAAGGATGAAATTATGAGCCAATAATAAGGGGCGCCAACGCCAAAGCCTATTGCACACATTAAAAAACACAAACCATAGTTCAAACCAAAGTTCAACAACGCCCCACAGGCTGTCCGGACGAGGCTGGGATGTTCCGATATACTGACGTATTCAAGAGCGACGGGAACAGCGCCGGAACTGAAAACTCGTTTCCGATTCTCGTCTGGTGGAGAAAACGGAATCGCATAGTGATCAGACTTGAGGAATTTATGCATCAGCTAAAAAAAAAATGGTCCCCCTGAGTCCTATCTTTTGGGCCAATTCTAAAGATGTAATTTGGAAATCCGCGTACTTTGATCGAAGCAAAGATTGGCGAGGGCTCGGAGACACTGGATCGCAACTTCAGTGTGCGACTCCTTGGCTAGTTTCGAGAAAGAGACCAGAAGCTCGATCGAGCCAGATTCACCAATAGGCGCCCTTGCTCTCTCTGCATGAAGCACAATGTATATAAGAATAATATGCCTGCTCCTCCCTCGCGAAATGAATGATCATCCAGACCTTTAATTGTACAGACATCATGTTTGAAACGCGAGAATGATACACACCGTCCCTCGCGGCGTTCGCGCAGATCTCTGCTGACTGTTTGATTCGTAGCCATATCGGTTCCAAAAATTCCGCATCCTTGGTATTTGTAGGGTCTGTTAGAATTAGTTTGCTCTTTTGCAGGTGCTCAACCAGGTGGGGGGCGGCTTCTTGCAGGGTTTCTACGTTGTTCGCTGTTGTTTTCGAGTGGAGACGGGGGAGGAGGTTAATTTGCATCGAATCAGAGCGAGTAGACAAGGGCTTGACAAAATTTACCGTCGACGACGGAGAGCCTCCCAATGATGGCGTCCAGCTGGGAAATGCTCTCGTTGATCTTGGAGGTGATTGGCATGATTGACATGTACAAAAGTTGAGATGGCTTAGATGGACAAGACTAATGGACACGTGTACGTGTCGTCACGTGCCCTTGTCGTCACGTGCCCTTGTTGTCACGTGCCCTGATCGCGCGAAAAAACTTTAACTGCTCTCTTGTTTCTATAAAAAGCTCGAATATTTCCTATAAAAAGCCCACTTTACGAAGCTACGGTCCACCACTCCACTACTCCTCTTTCTTGCACACACACATATACTAGCCTTCCTACTTCACCATGTCGTCTCCAGCCGATCTCCAGGCCGAGTTCATGTCCAGCAAGTATTTCGCCGTTGTCGGTGCCAGCAGCGATCCCAATAAATTCGGCAACAAGGTCCTGAAGTGGTGAGCTCTCCTTCACCTTAGTTTCGTGTTCTCTCTCTGATGCATATAAGGCCTCTCAACCACAAATAAATACCCTCACCCCACCCTTCCACCTCCAAAGGTACATAGAACACAATAAGTCCGTGACTCCAATTAATCCTGTAAGAGCCAGACTTTTGTATCCGCGACCTTATCCTAGCTTTATGACCGCTTCACGGCCTTCCCTCGTCTCACACACGTCTCCTTTACAGAAAGATGCCGAGATTTCGGGCATTCCGGCTAAGAAATCCATCTCCGAGCTTGAACACCCTACCGAGACCGCTATCTCCGTCACTACGCCTCCCGCCGTCACCCTCAAGGTCCTCAAGGAGGCACACGAGATCGGTATTGCCTACATTTGGGTCCAGCCAGGTGCCGAGAACGATGAAGTCATTGCCTATGCTCAGGACAACAATATCAAGCTTATCGCAGGCGGACCGTGTGTCCTCGCTAATGGCAAAGGCATACTGGAATCGTTGGAAGCCAATAAGTTGTAGGCCGTTTATGTGATGGGAAAACGGTTTGAGTTATATTTAATTAAGTATAAGAAGAAATAGCAAATTCAGTCACAAATAAAGATGAAAAAGATGAATAAGAATATTTGGTTTCTTTTGGAATGGTCTTGTACGCTTTTCTGGAAGCCAACTGACGAGAGTCTTACTTTCGTACTCTTATATATACTTTTGTATTGTACAAATATACTATACGAAGAGCGTTTTCATTTACAATATACAAAAAAGATAGTTATACAAGGGTATGCAAAAATGAGGCTCACAGGCTTAGCCCCTTATCGATGTTCCAAACATGAACGAGGCGCAGGTCTTGCAATCTGTTTCTCTTTTTTTTTTTTTTTTTTTTTTTCACACGCGCCAAATTAACTTCTCCGCGCCAAATTAGTTTTCGCGCTCAATTCTCAGTGGCATGACCTTCCTTTAAAGCCGATTTTGGCTTTGTTCGATTCTTATCCATTCGTTTACCGTGTCGTACCCCCAATGGTTCATGCATAAACCAAAAGCTTTGGGGGCTGTGGTTTGCCGTTGCAACCTCTTGGCCTCTTGGAACTCGGGGCCGAACCTAACTATTTCCTCTTGTTGGGCTATCACGAGAAGGCTAAGCCCAGGGGTAAACGGTGAAGAAGGAATGTGTACACACAATGCGCCCGTTAGTTTTGCTAGTTTCGCCTGAAGAGGCTTCGCTTGAGGCTTCGCTTGAGGCTTCGCTTGAGGCTTCGCCCGACGTGAGAATTTTAGAGTGCAGTTAGTGCAGTTAACCAATAATGGCTAATGAGTCCAGCTCACGCCATCTAAATGACAAAACAACCAGGTTGCGTCATATGCAGAAACACTTGCGGTAGGGGAAAGGTTTCTAAGCAAGTCTCACAGACATAATTTCCCTTTTTGGCAGACCCCAGCTCATCGGACGATCGTCTTGATACGCAACTGTCAAACGATAATGAATTACATTCCATCTCCCATTGTCCTTCTGACTTTGCCCACACAACTCTCTCGTCATACACCACGGTCGACACGCTATATCACAACTTTACTTGCGCCGTTACCACCCTCTTGATCACACCGACGCTGGGTTCGTTTGACCCGCTCTATTACCTCTACTTTATGCTCGCCACTATGATCGTTATACGGGTATATCGCCCAACGCCCCAAGTGGGAAACTAACCCAAAGACATGGTCGGGGCATTGTCGTACGGATGCTTGGTGTTCACGTTTGGGGACGCTGAGGTACATACATGGGCTGCATGAATTGGGCGTGTGTGTATTGTAAACAAAATGTGATCAGATGTGGATGGATACCACAAGCAGTTGGATCCAACTCGTGGCCTTGTACATTGCGCTCTTTGGCTTTGGCGGAATTGTCAAACTGCCATTTACAAAAACTTCATTGCCAAATATTGCCCATTGGCCCTTTGGGATGTGGATGGGGGTTTTTTTTTTTTTTTTTTTTGTTTGCTATTATGTAAGTTTATAAATAATATAAATAATTACTTAATTTATAAATAATACATCATTATATTATTATTTTGCTGCTTATTTCATTCATATATCTGTTTTCGGAACAGACGATGACGGTGACAACCGCGGCTTAATCAATATTTCCACCACTCCACAGAGCTATCCTTACCTTTGCCGCTTACCATATCTATTTTGCTGTCCATCTCGGGGGTATATACCTTTTACTATGTCTGCGCGCTTCTCATCCCCGCCTTTCTTCTCGTCGTGGGCATTCTATGGTGGCAAGATGTGAACTACAATATCTTTCGCCGGCTCTGGGTTCAGGTAATTAGGCCTTTCCACCGGCTCGCAAACAAACAGCCGGCAGACCCTGAAAATAGTACCACACCGACAACGGACACACCTAGCCCTTACACCACCAAGATCAGCTTCCATCCGCATCACTGGCAAATCTTTATACGCTCGCATTTTGGACCAGATTTCCCAATCCCGTTTCGGAGGTCGCTGCCGGGATCGTGCTGGGGTGCTACATGCAGGGAGTAACTGCGTATGGGTACGATAGCTTGTTGTTGGATAGCAACTAACGAGGCGTGGGTGATTATTTCACGGTAAGGAGAAAATCCAGGTGATGATGGATAGCCCCTTGGAGGCAGGGAGAATGTGTGCAGAACCGTTCAATACCAATACCCATTCATTGAGACTTACAATGGTTATGTAATTAATATGTAATATGCGTATTCGTTGCCTAATTCAACAATCAAACTCAAAAATCCGGATCAGGGGAACCCACGTGAAGGATGGATAGATGGAGAGATACCAATTCTGCGTGTGAGCTTCCACACGCACTTTTTTCAGGATACTTTCGAGAGCACGCGCACGCCTTTTTACTTTATTCGTTTAAACGAAATGCACTGCGGAGCTTGACACTATGCCTGCGCCGCGCTATGAGTTATGTGAGAGATTATGAGATTATGATTCATGAACTGTTAGTTTCGGCGCTTAGCCGGCAAGCTTTCGGGTGATCGTGAGACTAAAAAAGGGAGGCCAATCTTATCTCGGATACAACAGATACAAACAAGGATTTGGGACTTATCTGCTTTTCCCTCTCTCTCAGGGAACTCTCCTCCCCCCCAAAAAAGTCAATACCAAACAGGAATTGGCGTTAACTTTTGCA
This sequence comes from Endogone sp. FLAS-F59071, assembly GCA_003990785.1. Classification (NCBI taxonomy): domain Eukaryota; kingdom Fungi; phylum Mucoromycota; class Endogonomycetes; order Endogonales; family Endogonaceae; genus Endogone; species Endogone sp. FLAS-F59071. Next base: position 7,000 of record RBNK01002084.1, on the reverse strand, counting down.
GCAAAGCGAATCAACAGGACCAAAAATAGATGAAGGATGCAAGGCCTTTTAGGCCTTCGTCTGCATATGAGTCAGCCGGGAAAGGGTCGCACAACATTAATCCGCCTTTACGGATTCAGCGCTATTTTTTCGATCAGCGCTTTTTAACTGCATCCGCAGAATTAAAGGTATACACCGCCGATACGCCGATACCGCCACCCGACTCCCATTGTTGCACAAAAGATTCAAACACCGAAAATGGTGCCTGGATGCCCGAAGTTGAGATTGATATAAGCAAGGCACAAGACTTCCCCCGCCCCCCGAGCATTCCCTTTTCCCTTTCTCCAACTATCCCATAACAAAGAATCCATCACATCATAGTCATGACCGAGGTTGAGCAACTCGATACTATTCCCTCCTTGACCCGTAGCGAGACGGAGCCGGCCGTGCGTGCGGCCGCAAAGCAGTACGGTGGAGCTGATCAATCCCATTATCAAGAGTACAAAAGCTTCTTCCAGCAGGCGTATAATATGGTATGTAGTTATTATATTGTGCCGAGTTGCATGTGTTAAAAAGAGAGCTACGTTATGAGGAGGGTGCGACTTAAGGTTTTTTTTTTTTTTTTTTTTTTGAGTTTTTTTCTCTCTCTCTTTTTTTTTTAGGTTGCCGGCTTCTGGGCTACAGATGGCCACAAGCCCATGAGCCTTGATACCATGGAAAGCTACCATAATGAGTTCTTCTTCAGGGGTGGCGACACTCCCACAAGCGTATCGCCATATGTCATTGGTAAGTGGCTCCATTATCTTGATCCATACATTGAGATTATGAGTGGGAGGCTGACCACCCTTTTTTACGCAATGATAGCGGGCGCGGCTAGTTACTCAGCGATGCGAGCCTATGACAGGCACAGGCGTACCCGTGGTCTTAGTAAGAGTTTTTTTTTTTTTTTTTTTTAAAAAAAAAAAAAAAAAAAAAAAAAAAAAAAAAAAAACAAAAACAAAAACAAAAACAAAAAAACATGTGGAATGATTGCTAAATATCAGTGCCAATGCTCATTAGACTACTTTTTTGTTTTGCTTTCATAGTCGGCAAACACCAGAAATCCAAGGATTTCATTGCCGGATATGCCATGGCCCGTATGTATTTCTGTCCGCCCTCTCTTTTTTTTTTTTGTCTTTTAGCTAACCCACCAACCAAAAGTTGCCCAATCCTAACATTCTCCTCTTCTCCTCACCGATTTCCATCAACAGAGGCGGTCAAACTCTTTGAAAACCACCAAAACCGACGCATCACTCAAGAAGAGAAGGCGCAAATCGCGGCGGTCAGCGCCGCGAACGCGCAGCACATCTACGAGACCAAGTACATGAATTCGGATAATGATTTCAAATCTGTCCATTCGCGCTCAAACTCCATAATTAGTCTCCCAGAAAGCATCTCTAACTAGAGGGTTACTCGATGATGGGAGGCTGAGGGGGTTTTTTTTTTCTTTTTTTTTTTTTGAAGTCTTTTTCGACTATTTCCATTCTCGGTTTTGTTTTGTGTGTTTCCGTGTGTGTGGTGTGTGTGAATAAGGACAGTAGGTCATACCCGCATTAACTTGCTATTATGAACTGGTTTATATTTAGCAATATGTAATTTAAAAATATTGTTCAACAATGTGGTCTTTGAGAGCCACCCCTTTATGAACTTTAAAAAACATTGGCTTCATTTTTTTTTTTTTTTTTTTTTTTTTTTGAAATTGAATTTGAATCAATGAACTTGGGTATTGGATTATATTATTGCCAAAAGGGAGGACAAAGTGAGAGGGGGGGGAAGGAAAGATATAAAATTCCTTTCCTTTCGGTTTCTTGAAAGGATACTTTTTTTTTTTTTTTTTTTTTTTTTTTTTTTGGCTTAAACATGGAAATAAATTGCCGCAATTTCTTCAAACATCACCAAATCGAAACGGCATACTTCACGTACCCAGAGCGTACGTTGCGTACCTTAGGTACGCGATGTACGCCGTTCCGGTTTGGTGACGAAGTCTGTCGCCAAATCATCTCATTCATCGGGTCCCTCCTTCCTTTTCTCCAAAGGGAAGTAAACGGGAAAAAGTGGGAAGAAAAGAAAGAGGAAAAAGAAAAAAAAAAAATCCGCGTTCGAGTAGGTAACTGGCTGGAGTGTGGAGGGAGGGAGGGAGGGAGGGAGGGAGTGCTGCCCATCGTCCGCCCCTCTCTTATATGGGGCGTGCTGCAACAAAGTGAACTGTGACTTCATTCAGACATCTGGCTCGAAGATTTTGTTTTTACTCAAATTACAGTGCGCACAATCGGCAGAATTATTGTTAGATTATCTAGCTGTTTATAATAAAAACTAAGTTTTTAGTAAGCTATCTATATCTTTTCAATTTTATAATCGCGCAAATTTCCAGCAAGATCATTGTTCGGCAAAGTGACAATGTTCTTTGAATAGGTACGAAAGAAGAGGGTAACCAAAAGCTCGAAGGCACAACCCTTGGTGTCTGGATCTGCAGCCTGATAGAAATGGAATTAGTGACGGAGCCAGCCAAGAATACTGATGAAAAAGTCAAGATCACCTACCAATACACCAATGATTTAATTCTTTGAATTAGAGAGATACTTCATGAAGGCATTGGAAACAGATGGACAGATACATGTGAATTGTACAAAGCCATCACTATCTTGTGTGCTGATAAACAGACCTGAAATTTTCCATAGTTCTGGCAAGTTCCACACTGGAGTGTTCAGACAGACATGTGCGGCAATCTTGGAAACATCATTGCAATGTGATGCAGATGATTGTTCTGTGTGTTTGAGTGTTTTGGATATTCTACCTCTATAATAGTCCTTCACCAGCTTGCTAAATTCATCCAAGACCACTGTGAATGGTTCTTGCAAATTTCTACACCAAGCCTTGCACCAGAAAAAAAATCATTTATGGTATGTAACCAGAATGGTAGTTGATTTCCTTTTTGTTAATCTCTGTAAGAGAGAAAGAAAAGATAAATACAAGGCAATAAGGGAAAGATAGACTCAAACCACAGTAAAACACACCTGAGGCATCACTTAAAATGCTGCTGGCAAACTAACTATATAAAAATATTTGATGCTTACTAGCTTCTCAAGTTCAAAATAATTGATACTAGGATTTATTAAATTTAACATTCCACTTATCAACAGCAACTAGGACAGGATATCTGCAACAGTTAAGAAAAGTAATGAGAATGAAATCACTCTGATTTAGATAAAAGAAAGGACAAGATAACTTACATGAGTTCTTTGGCTCTAATAAGGCTAAAGAATCCCTTCCATGTTTCAAAATACTTCTCATTTTCAAGGCCATCTGAAATGAATTTAAATAGAGATAGCCCATTCTTCTTGAATTCAATTTTCCTTAGCTTCTCCTTTTCAGCTTTCAAAAAGCATTCAAGAATAGTCTTAGCCACATTCTCATTTTCATAGTCTTTAACAGTTCTCACTGAATGAAAAGTATGAGAAATTGTTAGTAATGGTAAGTACACATTCACTAACCAATGATGAAGGCAATCAAGACTTACACATTGGTACATATAGTATAAACCACCCTAAAGCATGATAGAAGTGAACAATATGATAGAGCACATATGACTTGCTAGCACCAGCAGGGCCTTCTTTTAGTTGACAAAAGAAGGCTAATATCAAGTATCTGTTGAAAGAGTAAAAAAAAAAAAAAAAAAAAAAAAAAAAAAAACCTCTGACTTACTAAATATTTTACCCTTTTCATCAAACATTATATTGTTATCAAAATCATTTTTTATGTGGCAAAAGGTGTTAAGTTGATTCACTATATACTCCCAGATGAGGAATGGAATAAAATATTTCTTCAACTCAGACTCTGCCAGATTAGGATAGTTTTCACTGTTAAGTTTCTCATAAATGATTCCTGTGGGTTGACCATCTGGTACTTTAGTTAAGTAGAAAGATTTCACCAATGTGTTCAGGCCTGAGCTCAGTCTACCAATGCAGATACAGCAATGGTAACCAGCATACATTTTGATTAATCAGACCATTTAACGCATGAGTTTCAGTAGTTCAAGTTAAAGACAAACTCACTAGATCAATATTCAGCAAATCAAAAGAACTGTGCTGCTTTTTAGTACTAGTTTCTTGACTTATGGTAGTGATGCGCTTTGTAGGGCAAAAATAAAAAAAAGTTTTAAAATGGGCTTCTGGTCAAAAAAAAAAAAAAAAAAAAAAAAAAAAAAAAAAAAAAAAAAAAAAAAAAAAAAAAAAAAAAAAAAAAAAAAAAAAAAAAAAAAAAAAAAAAAAAAACCCTACCATCAGCAACAATATAGATAAATTAAAATTGAGCAATATAAAAATGAAATGAATACAATTGTCTGGTTTACCTTTCTGGACGGCCCCGGATCTCCAATTTCCTTTAAACAGAATAATATTTAAGATAATAAGTGGTGGAAAATAATTCGTATGTTAGGTATAATAAATGCACACAACATTAAACTTACCCTCTGCTTTCCTTTGTTACTGGCAGTAGAGGCAGCGACATGCTCTTTATCATCCTCACTAGCATGCTCCTTATCGTCCTCACTAGCGTGCTCCTTATCATCCTCACTAGCATTAGTCTCTTGACCTCATCCTACATTTATTGTAAAGTTAAAAGGAATAACAAAGTTCCGAAATGTTAACTAGAAGCAGCATTGAATCGTACTTTATGCTTCTTTTTGAGGTGATCCTTATATGCGACGCCGTTATTCTTGTATTTTTTCGAGCAATATATGCACTTCATGTTTGACGTAGACGGGGATACAGTTGGGACTTATTTCAGGTTGAAAGCTTGCGATTTTAAAATTTTTTTTTTCAACAGATCGGGTGACTGCTTTTCTCTCTCTTTCGTAGCTGTTTTTCCTACAATCTTGCGGAGCTTTATAGGAGTCAGAGCAATTCTTGCAGTGAAAGACTGAATTTCTTCAGAGATCGTGATATACATAGGACGTTGTAGACAATAGAATGTTGGTTGTTTGTAAGGCATTGTTAAATAAAATATGCATTCCGAGGTTGATGTGAAAATTTAATTCTACAACATTGTTCAAGAGTTTTTTGGTTTACAATATATTTATGTTGTGCCAAGCTGATTTTTCGACTAATCTGATGCAAGACCCTGGTAGCGGTAACCTTGGTAGTGGTAGGTAGTGAGCCGCAAACGTTCATTTTTGGTTACGTTTTATGGAGGCTATGATTGCAGCGCACTGCATAGCCAATTTCTCGTGTCCAGAAATTGAACGACTGGCTGAATAGGAAAAAATTGATTATGTGCATAGTACAGTCATCTGCAATGCCCGTGGAACCTCCCCGACGCGATAACAATATTGCGCGCATTCTCTAACTCGAATCAGACTTATTTTGAGTTCTTCTTCGAAACCAATCAGTCATTGAACCCCAACGGTCATGCAGTACATCTCTACCCCATTCTATTCGTCAATCAGTTTCGGGTTGACTCTACGCCCGATCATTTATAAATACCCCCCTCTATGCTATCAATAAATCCTCAGTTCATTCTTGGCTTTGAAATATCTTAGTGAAACGTAGTAAACCCTGAATTGCAGCAAAGCGGCTGACAGTAAGGCATACGCATCGGAAAATATTGTCATTGACCTAAGGAAGTTCTCAATGTTTTCCACGCACATGACGTCTCAGCGGCGAGACCTACATGCATCCGGCGTTTAGTGTTTTAGTGTTATAGTTATTTTATTATATATCTTGGACTCGGGCTCCACAGTAGCCTCAATAGCGGTAGCCTCGGTAATGGTAGCCTCCCGAAACAATACCTGGCGAGATTCAGTCTGGCCGAGGCCTCTGTAATTTGACCCGATGGACCAGAGACCTACGCATGACTTGTTCACCTTATTGCCTACAGTTGCACCCAGAATGTTAGAATTGCCTTGAAAACGATGTGAAAATGGTGACAATACAAAAACAACATTTAAGCTATAGTTGCGATCATCATAGCTGCATCATCATGGCTGTATCATCATCATATCTACAGATCATCGATCGGCTCAAAACCTCCATTGAGGAATCATTCCCGTGGAAATTGTGACATTCGGACATTGGATTCCCCTGTCAACAGCCCCAATTCATCAAATTTTACCATTGTAAAGATCCTTAAGAAGGCCGAACGAGAATATGTCTATTTTATGAGCATAATGAAATTACGCACATTAGGGATACAAAAAAAAAAAAAAAAAAAAAAAAAAAAAAAAAAAAAAAAAAAAAAAAAAAAAAAAAAATGAAAGAAAAGAAAAAATATACAGACTCTGGACGGCGTCTAAAAGAACCCCATCCAGAGAAATTTAAACAGCGCACAAGGCGGTAAAAAGTTCATACACAGATGCAAGAACAATATACTACGTGTGCAGAATAGGAAACAAAGCTAAAAAGAAGTGGGTATGCACGTGTATTCAACTTGATACATACAAGAAAATGTTTTAAAACAAGGAGGGGAAAAAAAAGGGGAGGGGAGGCGAATCTGGAAGAAAAACAAGCAAATGTCCAGAAACGATTGTTTATGTATTTTTTTTCCGGTGCCGAAACACGTAGGACGCCGAGAAAACCAACCACTTCGTCCATAGTGGCATCATCGCGCGCATTAATATTTTATATATTTTCCTTGTGCTACGATGTTAGCATCTCCATTATTACCTAGGCAACGCTGGTGGTGGTGGCGACGGTGGCGAGACCAGTGGTGGTGGTGGCGATGGTGGCGAGACCAGTGGTGGTGGTGGTAAGACCGAAAGTACCGGTGATATTGGAAGGAAGCTCCGGCAGTTGGCCGTTCTAATTTCGAAAGATGGAGTGGAGAAAATAAGAGAGGGATGTGAGAATAATTACGTGGAGAGAGACAGGGTTTCGGATCGAATGCAATGCAATGTTCAACACGAAGAATAACATTCTAAAGAACGGGGGGACGTACACCCTCGAAACAGACAAGGGTAATTTTTTTTTTTTTTTTCCCAGTAACAAGG
>RBNK01002083.1:0-12227 GCA_003990785.1 Endogone sp. FLAS-F59071 | reverse complement strand
TCAATGCCCGCACAGATATTAAATTTCTGGCGATCTCCGGTACATATAAGACGTCCCGTAATTTCAGCTCGTCGTCGAGCTCAATTGTCCCAACGTGCATCGCGCGTAATTTCTCATTCCCTGCACATGTGACCAAGCCGTCGTGCTCAGCCACCATCTCAAAGAGCTCCAATTGGTTGAACATATGTTGCGTGGCACCTGAATCGATGATGGCGCCAATCGCCAGATTTGCTTCGGCTCTCGGTTTAGTCTTTTCTTTTTCTTTTTCTGTTTTTACCCAATCGTTGAATTTGTTGCATTGAAATATTCCATGTTCTCCCTTACAGACGTAAAATTTCCGAGGGTGTCCCTGAAAATTCCCGCCTCGATTGGCTCCGTGATTGCCACCTCGGTCACCTCTGTTATTATGACCTCCTCGATTGTTTCCGTTTTCGTTGTTGTAGCCTCGGCTTCGTCCGGCGCTTCCGCCTCGATTGTCACGACTGCCGCCTCAGTAGCCGCCTCGGTCGCCGCCTTGGTATCCGCCTCGGTCACCGCCTCGGTAGCCGCCTCGGTCTGTCGCGTGGGCTTCGTCGCGCCTTTACTTATTATCCGGGTCAAACCTGATATATACGAGTTGTAAAGCCTCCAGCGTTGTCGGCATATTCTCCCACGCAAGTATTAATTCCCGGTACCTAGGACTTAGACCCCGGAGATATTGCAGTATAGCTTCTGTGTCAGTCATATCTTCGATTTGCGCCATAATCCGGTTGAATGTGTCATTATAATCTTCGATCGATCCTTTTTGCTTCATTATCACAAGCTTATCGCGCATTTATAACAATTGTTTCATTGGTGTATATTTTTGCATCATAGCCTCTTTAAGCTCATCCCACGAATCAAATTCTCCCGATGTATTCATGTACCTCCGTAACCATATTCTAGCGTTACCTGTAATTTTACTGATCGCTGCATTGACTTCCTCCTTTTGTACTGATAGATTGGCGCTGGTGATAAATTGCTCTATGGTATCAAAGTAATTGAACAATCTGGGTGCACCACCTGATCTATCGAATTTATTGATCGATCTCAGGTACTCCTTCACCAGATCATTAAGCTTTGTTGATGTTGTTGGTGATAGTGATGGTCGTAGCGTGTTGCCTTCTGTAGCTGCGTTCTGATTGGTTGGCACACTAGGTGATGTGATTGTTTTGTCGATTTTTGCCATCAATTTGCCCATTAGGGTTGCAAGCATGTCTAATTTATCTTCCTGATTTCTGATCGTTGTAGCCATCTGTTCCTGTCGATCGAGGCTAAATGCAATATTGCTCTGATGGTTTCTATCCAATCCTTCGTCATCATCATTAGGGGGTTGATATCTGTTGTCTGTTTTTGATTTAGATCGCAATCTTGTCGATCTTGTTGCTGATGACGATGATGCATATAGGTTGTCTATTTCATCATGTCGCATCGTTGAATGCTATATCGTTATGTGTTGTTTATCGCGTTGCTTTATCGTGGTGTCGTTTGTCACATTGTTTATCGCTTTGTTTGATGCATTGTTTATGATTTTAAATAAACACTTACAGTAATCGCAGTTGTAATTGCGTAGATGCTATGATTGCGTAGATCTCAGGTTGTTGAGCTGCAATTCGAGTGGCTTCGGGGCTCATAACCTGTTGAAATTTGATCTTCGAATGTGTGTGTTTGGAGTAAAGAGTGCACTGGCTAATGAAGCCAATATGCGTGTATTTATTAATGCTAAATTATGATTGGTCGATACAAACAAAGATCGTCTAAGCCACAATTGAGTGACGTATGATCGATCGTTGATGTATCGATCATTGATAGGAGAGATATAATAAGCTAATAATTACAACATGTCATATGTTCCAATATCCTTTTTCAGATGATAGAACTCTTGGTTTGATAATCTTCTATATTGTGACAGAACATTTTGTAACAACATATAATTTGATTATGTGAGATCACAATCATGTGACCTGCAATAACATTGAGACTTGCAATGTTATTGAGATCCGCAATGATATTATAACCTAAAATAGTACTTCGATCTGATATATTATTTCACCATCCAATTACATTATAACCTGATATATCATTTTATATTCTAGCCAATCAATTTGTATCTTATATTTAGCCAAGCTAGTCAGAAATTCAAGTAGTAACCTGGGTAGCTGCCCATATAGCACCTTGTAATTTCTTATAAATACCCCGCTCACAATTATCAATAAAATTCGGACTGCAATAAGCTAAGGAAGCTTACAACAGACAACCCAAGGGATACTGAAAGTCTTACTTAAGGAGTAAGCAATTGGGATAGTTTCGAGATTCTAACAGATACACTTTATTTAATCAATCACATTTAAATCTTACTAGTTAATACTTACATCGACACATTACCCTTCTTAAGATGCTACCACATAACCCACTAAGACCCCTAAAATATATTTTCTACACCTGCTCAACTTTGAGTATTTCACCGTTAATATATTTTAGTCCATTACAATTGGTGCTGACTGGCAGGAAATCAATCGACACCTTGACTGATTTATTACCTATATTGCATAACTGAACTTGTCGAAACCTATAGTAGAAGACAAAAGCAAGAATGGCACTACCACCACCACCACTCGTATTACTACAACTACCTAGGAGAAAACCTCAAGAAGACGAAGAAACCATAGCAGACAGACTACCTACCTTTTACAGATATACTAAGGAATATGTTCGAGAATTCCTAGATGATTTGGAAAGCTACTTTACAGCTAAAGGAACAGTTAGCACTCGATAGATCCCTATCCTAGCCACCCAACTTAGAGGATCTGTAAGAGAAGTATACTGTATAGCTCTGATAGATGCAGCAGCTACTGGACTAGGAGGATTACTCCTCGCAGCCACTGCAGCAGCAGGAAATGGAGTCACAGCTGCAGCAATAGCCACCACTTATTGAGATACTATAAGAGCCTGGTTAGAGGAGAAGTACTTCACCAAACAGAAGCAAGAATCAATTAAAGAACAGCTATTCAATATGAAGATATCAATCAACCAGTGCCTGGAAGACTGGGTTACTACCATCGATCAGTATATGCAACTCTGTGGAGAAACCAGCCCAGTTGTGTGAGAAATGGTGTTCATGAATGGCTTACCTGTAGATCTCCAACACTATATCAAGAGGTTTGACTCTCGAAGAATGGATGAGAAAGTCAGAATAGCACAGGCCTTTTGGGACACCAAAGCAGGACATTCGGCATTCTTATATGACAAGTTATCATAAGATCTACATAGGAAATTCAGTACTGGAATACCTGTAGTTCAAATGGTATCTGCAACAGCCGAACCACCTGAGGAGGACACTATCAAACCAACAGTCATAGCAAAAACAGGAAAGATAACACATAAGGATGAAATGGAAAAGATTACTAAGATGTTCTCAGAAATAACAGCACATATAGCCAATCTTGAAGCCAAGGTAATCTGCCAGAATAAGCAACCAAGAGGAACCTTTGTCACCAAAGAATGCAATAAGACCAAGATGAATTGCTTCCTCTGTGGAAGACATGGTCACTTTGCCAAGGACTGCCGAACTAGAAGTTAGAAGGAAGAATAGGAGAGAGAGGAGGAAAAGAAGACCGACCATATCAACATAGTGCAAGAAATTGAAGAAGAAGATGAAGAATTCAATAAAGAATATCTGAAAGCCTACTCTATCAAAACAGTTAGCTACACGACCATAAGGAAGACTCCCTACCCAAGGAGGAAATCAACTCAAGAACCCAAAGTTATCATCGAGAAGCCTAAGAAGCCAACACAAAGACAACAGCTGAATGAAGATCAATGGGACAAAGCCTTCAAACAAATAATGCAACCTGGCGAGACAGTTATCTTAACCACTGGAGATGAAGAAATAACAGATTAGGAAAAAAACAAGAAAAAGAAGTCTAAGAGGGTTAGAGAATTTGAATATGATCTATAGCAAGATATTGCCAGTCAAAAGGCCAACATTACCTTTAAACAACTCTTTTAAATCACACCATCAACAAAGCAGAAGTGAAGATGCAGATTACAGAAACCAAACCAACCATCCAATTTGAGGAAGTTAATACTGCCGAAGAACAAGAAGAGTGAACCTATACTTCATCTATCTATGCACAATGCAATATTGGAGGATTAGTGTGCTCAGTCATTATTGATACTGGAGCAGGAGTCAGTATTATCGCCAAGCATTTCCTAGACTGCCTAGGATGGGATATTGATGAACCTGCTACCTCTACCTTGGTTGTTACAAGTGGAAAGAGCAGTATACCTTTAAGAGTACTCCAAGAAGTACTGGTCCAGTTTGGAACAGAAATAATTCCTATCAGAATGGTCATCACCAATGTACAATCCTACAATGCCATCTTGGGCAACAGCTGGTTAAAGAAAGCTAAAGCCAGAATTGATCTGGATACACAAAGATTAATCTTCATCAACTATGGAAGAAAGTTCAGTGTACCCCTGGATATTCAGAAAGAAGTAGTACTAAAACTCACTCAGAGACTGGAAGACAAAAGTGATATAGATAAAGAAATAACCCCTAGACAGGTGCACCTCAATATGGTAGAAGAAGAAGAAGCTAACATAGTAATCCATAGTGAATATCGCCATCTGATGCCTGTGGAGAAGAACCAGTTGGTTGAGTACAACATAAGGAATACTAGATGCCCATTCTGTGAGCAATGCATCTATTGTACTGAGATGATGTACACTTGCAGTGATATAAAGTTAATACCTTACCAGAATACCTTGAAGATACATCTACCAACCAAAAAAGGGATTAAGAAACTAAGACTGTCACAGACCTGCTGAAGGACTCCACCCTCAATAAATTATAGACTGTATAATGGAAGGAACTCTCATCCATTCACAGACAATACTAGAGAAGTATAGGACTGTTTTTGGATAAATATTGGACATATTGGCAAAGGATATCTTTGGGGAAACTACAATATCTACCTGCAAGGATGCTATTGGGACAAAGTCAACCCCTATGATCTTTAGGAATGCAAAAACTAGGTCAGATATCCAGATGAACCATACAATATCAATTACCATAGAACTTGGAAGGAATGTCATAACCAAGAATAAGAACAGATGGTACTTGAAGAGAATGAAGATGAAAAAATATCTGAGGAGTGGAGCAATGAAGTTTACACTACTTAGACACCTATCAAAGTCAGAGCCTTATTCCAGGGAGGTGATGAAGATGATGGACCTACCCTAATTGAAGAAAGCGATTCAGACTCAGAAGAAGAAATCATTGCGCTTGAAGAAATAATTCACCCTGATAAATATATTAGCATATGCTATTGGTGATGGAAGGACTTATAGCAGAACCTACCTTCAGATACAACTCATGAACAGTGGAAAGAACTGAAGATCCCTACCTTTGAAGAAGTGTTCATGGTTGAAGAAAAAGATACAGCAACTTGAGTTAAGAAACTGATAGAAAGTGCAATTATACTAAAGAGAAAAACTGAGGGAGCTACAGGTTATGACTTATATGTAGATGAAGACTGTACCCTAGAACTGAAATCATCAGCCTTCATAAAAACTAGAATTGCTATCACCCTACCACCCAGATAATGTGCACAAGTATGAGCAAGAAGTGGACTCTACTACAACTCTGGAATAGGAGCTTTCCCCGGATTAATAGATGAAGACTACAGGGGAGAAATTGAGGTTGGACTAGTGAACCACAACCACAGCCAATTCAAAGTATACCAAGGAGATCGAATTGCTCAAATAGTAATCATCAAATGCGAACAGCAATCTCTGAAAGAAGTAGAAAACTTAGAAGAAACATAACGTGGAAGGAAAGGATTTGGATCAACTGGACAGACAAATATGATAATGGAAAGACTGGATGACTAGGAAAATGCCAAGAAGCACATCTACTCCCTTAATGAAAATCTGTTACCAAATCAGAAGAAACAGTTACAAGACCTACTGAAGGAGTATGAGGATATCATTGCAATCAGTTTCAAGGATCTACCGGACCAAGCCTTCTTCACTCACCATATCGATATAGGAGATGCCAAACCAATTAAACAAGCATCCTACAGATTACCAGCCAACTATTATGACTTTATATGAAAGCATATTCAAGAACTATTAGAGTTAGGAGTAATCATATGGTCAAAGAGCTCTTAAGCATCACCTATCAGCATAGTACTAAAGAAAGATGGACAGAGAATGGTTATCGATTATCGCAAATTAAACTCAGTTACCAAGAAGCATGCATATCTAATTCCACACTCAGAAGACTTACAAAATATGTTGAAAAAGGTGCAAATCTACTCAACCTTAGACCTATGGGCAAGATATAACCAAATCGGAATGATGCCTGAAGCACAGGAAAAATTAGCATTTGTTACACCATTCGGACAGTACAAATTCACAAGAATGTCCTTTGGACTTTGCAATGTACCTGCTACCTTCCAGGCTGCAATGAACAAGATCTTCTATGATTTGATTGGATATGGAGTGATTGTGTACATCGATGATATTAACATTTATGCAGAAAACTTCATAGAACATATAGTGATCCTAAAGGAAGTATTTGAATGACTCAGAAAACACAGATTAAAGATCAAGCCAACAAAATGCTACTTTGGGCAAAAGAAAATTGAATACCTTGGATTTATAATCGATGGAGGAGAAATCCGCCCAGACTCAAAGAAGACCAAAATTGTCAAAGCCTTCCCAACTCTACAAGATAAGATGACCTTACGAGGATTCTTAGGACTGGTCCAGTTCTATAAAAGGTTTATCCCTGGTTACTCCAAAATTGCTGCACCCCTGCATATATTGCAAAGAAAGGGAAGAGCATGGGAATAGACATCAGCCGCACAAACTGCCTTCAACCTGATTAAGGAAGCACTTACCCACACACCAGTTATGGCAAGACTGGATCTTACAAAAGTATTCAAGCTGTATACAGATGCATCGTCATTCGGACTCAGAGCAATTTTAGTGCAGGATAATAAAGATAGAGAGCATATGATTGCATATATAAGATGAGCCACCCATGGAGCGGAACCTTCCTATAGAGCCACCCAGCTAGAATGCATAGCAGTCGTTTGGGCTGTATAATACTTCTACCACTTCCTGATTGGAAAACAGTTTACCCTGATAACAGACCACTCAGCCCTCAAATGGCTTTGGAACAAACCAAATCTAATAGGAATATATGCATGATGGCTAGCCATACTGCAGGAGTATGACTTCACGATGCAATATAGAAAAGGACAGAATTATCAGAATGTGAACACCCTCTCATACCTACCCCAATTTATCCGAGATCGATACCCTGAACCAAAAAGAATATACCTACCCAATAGATACTAAACTCTATAATGAATATTTAGATTACCTCAATAATCTAACCTTTACTAGGATGATGAACAAAAATGATCAACGGCTTATACAGACAATGACACTCAACTATTTCATTAAGAATAATATACTTTACCAATGACACAGAGGATATATATGACTTGTAGTCCCTAAACACAAGAAGCAGATAGTACTTCAGGCCTTCCATAATCATCAGCTTGTAGGATACATGGGTATAGATAACACATATCAATGATTATCAGAAAAATATTATTGGAAGAATATATATGAAGATATTAGAGAATATATTAGGAGATGTGATACTTGCCAGAAGAGGCATCAAGGAAAGGAAGTCAAGACCTTACAACCGATTATACCTAGAGGACCCTTCAAACATATTAGAATAGACATTGTTGAACTGCTACTAAGAATACTTAGAGGAAATCGATATATCATAGTAGCAGTAGATTACCTGACTAAGTACCCCAAAGTAAGAGCCTTGCCCCTTACAGATGCCCTTAATATTGCACCCTTTATCTACGAAGATATTATCTGCCGCTACAGAATACTCTATAAAATAACCTCTGATCAAGGAACCAAATTTATTAATGAATTTATACAGATATTGATGCAACACTTCAGGATCTGCCAGATAAAGACTACTGCCTACCATCCCCAAGGAAATGGACTCACCGAATGGACAAATCAAACTATCAAGAACATGATTGCTAAAATAGTACAATTACAAGGAGGAGATTAGGACTTGTATCTACCTTCCACCTTATTTGCACTATGAACAATGAAACAAGAAACAACAAAGTTCACCTCTTTTGAGCTTACTTATAGAAAAAAAGCTCATCAGCTAGTAGACCAAGTAATGACCACTCTGAAACCCAGCCACACCTCCTGGGAAATGCAAATTGAGCATTGTGTGACAAAGGAAATTCAAGAATTACATAATATCTGAAACAAGGTGAGAGAATTTATTGCCATTACACAAGATTAACAAAAGAAGAATTACAACAAAGAACATAAGGAAACTGAAAGATTGAAGATCAGTGACCAAGTATTATTATACCAGAATATAGTAGAATCCTTTTGGTCAGCAAAATTAGACCCGAAGTGGGAAGGACCATACTACATTGCGAGTATAAAAGGAACTATGTATCAGTTATGAAAAATAACAGAAATGATCTTACCCTATACTGTCTATCAAAACCACCTCAAGAAATATTATGCCCCATTGGAACAACTTCCATGAAGTCCGAATCAGCCTGATTGAGGCCTACTGATATATGGAACCTTTGGAAAACCTTAAGGAGATAGAAGGATTGACCTTATAGAAAACCCAATCAATTATATGTAATATTTAAAGAAGACAACACTTGGTGTGAATTGATAAATAGAAAGAATACTACCAAATCGCACAACTTTGGGAAGAAGAAGTCAAACATATTTGGAACTGAAAGGACAGAGAAATCTACTAACAAGCCCTCAGAGGAGTACTCCCTACCTATGCTGCAAAAATGGCTGATTGGATTTATTAACTATTCAAGCATAAGCCTAGTGCTCTAAACCACTTTTAGTGCAGCCTATTCTAGATACACCAACTTATATAAAACAACCTAAAGAAACTAGAGAAGGAGGTAAAACAGTTACAAAGAGATTTCTCCAAGTTAGAACTATATCTTGAAGTCTAACTTATAGAAAGGAAGGAGATGTGACAGAACATTTTGTGATGACATATAATTTGATCATTTGAGATTACAATCATATAACCTGTAATAACATTGAGACTTGCAATATTATTAAGATCCACAATAATATTATAACCTATAATAGTACTTCAATCTGATATATTATTTCACCATCCAATTATATTATAACCTGATATATCATTTTATATTTTAGTTAATCAATTTGTACCTTATATTTAGCCGAGCTAGTCAGAAATTCGAGTAGTAACCTAGGTAGCTGCTCATATAGCATCTTGTAATTTCTTATAAATACCCTACTCGCAATTATCAATAAAATTCAGACTGCAACAAGCTAAGAAAGCTTACAACAGACAACTTGAAGGATACTGAAAGCCTTACTTAAGGAGTACGCAATTGGGATAGTTTTGAGATTCTAACAGATACACTTTATTTAATCGATTGCACTTAAATCTTACCAGTTAACACTTACATCGATACATTACCCTTCTTAAGATACTACCACATAACCCACTAAGACCCCTAAAACATATTTTCTGCATCTGCTCAACTTCGAGTATTTTGCTATTAATATATTTTAGTCCATCACAATATACAAGCTCAAAAGAGCTAAACTTTGTTAATGTTTGACAAATGATTTGAACTGTAAAAAGAGTGCTATCAAGATAATGATCCCATGATACTTCTTAATTGATAATCTTTGCTAGAACATTCTTGACCATCTGGTTGGTATACTTAGTTTGACCATTTCCTTGTAGGTGGTATAACATTGTTTAGATATACTTAATATGATAAGTCTACTCAAGTTCTCTAATCAGCTTATTTAGAAACTCTGTACCTCAGTTGCTAGTTATTTCTTTTAGTACTCTATATCTGTAGATAATATCAGTATGTAGAAATTTAGCTACTGTTTATATATCTGCATTTTCTATTACTATTGCCTCCAGATATTTTATAAAGAAATTGACTACTAGAATAATATACTTGATGGTTATAGAAGTGTCTTAGGGCATGTCTTTTGCTCTTACTTATTTTTAATATATATTATAGTTTTATACAAAGTTAGTTATATTGTCTTGTATTCTAGAC
Organism: Endogone sp. FLAS-F59071; assembly: GCA_003990785.1. Classification (NCBI taxonomy): domain Eukaryota; kingdom Fungi; phylum Mucoromycota; class Endogonomycetes; order Endogonales; family Endogonaceae; genus Endogone; species Endogone sp. FLAS-F59071. The sequence goes on along the minus strand of RBNK01002083.1, from coordinate 2,046 downwards.
TATCATGCTGAATTTCTAAGTTGATATAAAGTATTGTCCTAGCTTACGTATCTAGATAATGGATGATTGTATGCTAATAATAAAATGTTTGATATATCCTTCTTCTAGATTACTGGAATAATATATTTCTCCTTTTTACGATATAATAAATTATTTTAAATTTCATACTGTCTGCCTGTGGTTAATAAAATGTTCTTTGTCCAATCTTCTATATCTTCTCTGCTTTCTCTTCTTATTAACCAAATCACCAAATCATAATATAGTATTATATTCATTATTGCACCCTGCCTTAGACATCTAATAGTAGTATTCTGCTGAGTGCATCAGCATTCTGATTTACCTTTCCTTTTCTGAATTTTACTGTAAAGTTGTATTCTTAAAGTATCATAATCTAATATATATATATTCTACTTAGATTGAGTCTGTTGGATAGCTATTTAAGTACCGAATAGTCTGTAATAACTTCAAAATATTATCTAATAAGATAATATCTAAACCACTTAACTGCTTATATAACTGTGAGACACTCCAATTTAGTTGATTTGTAATTCTTCTCAGCACTGTAAGTTCCTCAACTTGCATAACAAATTACTTATTCCAGATCTTTAATATCATCCTATAAATGAATTATGCCTATTTTAATTATACTTGCATCTGTTGTAGCAGAGAGAATTTTTATTATATGAGATTACAGTCATGTGACTCATAATAACATTGAGACTTATAATGTTATTGAGATCCACAATCATAGTATAACCTAAAATAGTATTTTGATCTAATATATTATTTTGCCATCCAATTACATTATAACCTGATATATCATTTTATTATATTCTAGCTAATCAATTTGTATCTTATATTTAGCCGAGCCAATTAGAAATTCAAGTAGTAACCTGGGTAGCTGCCTGTATAGCACCTTGTAATTTCTTATAAATACCCCATTCGCAATTATCAATAAAATTCGAACTGCAACAAGCTAAGAAAGCTTCTTACAGACAACCCAAGGGATAATCCTGCAAAGTCTAAATAGACTTTGCAGAAGAAGCCTTAGTCTGAGACTAAGCAATGGTTAGAAAAAAAGAGAAGTTTATTTGTGATAAAGCTTATTATATTATATTTATTATTTAATACACTTTTCTACTAGTCACCCCCACTCTTCAAAGCCACTACTACATAATCTGCTAAGATCCCTAAGATATGCTACAGTGAATATTTTTACTATTAGAATATTTTAGTCCATTACAATTAGTGCTGACTGGTAGGAAATCATTAGAAGACCACCCATCTGACCAGATTTCAGTTATCTATATTGCTTGATAAGAGCTTACTAAAACCCTTAGTAAAAGACTCTACAGCAATGAAGAAGTAAATGAATTTAAAAGCAGGCAAACTTTGAAAGATAAGCAACCTTGAGAAAAGACATTTATGAAATGTTAGTTAAACAGACTTTTATCACTGAATCAGCACTTGACTGAACTGAAGAAGAAATGGATAAATTATAACTACCTTGAAGCTACTGCCCTCTGGTATATGCTATAGGAAATAACCATAAGGACCACCGATGCTTGCCCTGAAGGAAGAATAAAATGATCAAATAATGATTGGACTTATAATTGTAGAAGAGAGATATTTATCAACATCAAGAAATATTTGGCATATATGGAACATACATCCTTGGATCACTGACCAGATCAGGTCCCAGATATGATAAGTCTAAATGAATGGATAGTGTGATGGAACATTTTGTGATGACATACAATTTGATCATGTGAGATCAAGTCATGTGACCCTTAACGTTGTTGAGACCTTTAACGTTGTTGAGACCTTTAACGTTGTTAAGATCCGCAATCACGCTATAACCTAAAATAGTATTTCAATCTGATATATTATTTTAATGACCAATTACATTATAACCTGATATATCATTTATTATATCTTAGCCAATCAATTTGTATCTTATATTTAGCTGAGCCAATCAGAAATTCAAGTAGTAACCTGGGTAGCTGCCCGTATAGCACCTTGTAATTTCTTATAAATACCCTGCTC
>RBNK01002082.1:0-12237 GCA_003990785.1 Endogone sp. FLAS-F59071 | reverse complement strand
TATCTTAGGTAGAACCTAGTCAAACTAGTGATTTGAACCTGCATCTGCAGTCAATATATACTATAGCTTTCTAGTGATATTTTCCTATAGCATGTACCAGTTGTGCTCTTCAAGGTAGTCTATTTGTAGCATTGGATCATTTCATTTCATTTTGTGCAAAGCATTAATTTAATAAGTCTATGTATTTATAACAGTTTGGTCCTGCTTAAATGAGGATATAAGCTTTGGTCATTTTCAGCCTTCAAGCTTACTTGATAAAGCTTCTGCCAGTTAGCATCAAGATGTGATAAATGTACTAATAACTAGTTGTTCATTGAGAATGCTCAGAATGTTGGACATGATATCTCCCTTTGCATATCCTTACTACAGCTAATCATACTATACTCTTCAAGCTTTACTATGACTGATATTGAGATATTCCAAGACTCTGTATAAACTGATTTATTTAGATAGAAATAAAGAGGATATTTATACAAAATTAAAGAACTAAAAGACTTTGCTATAAAGATAATAATTTGGTTATTGTGAATTGTATAATCACTGCTAGAGTAGTATCCTTACTGCTATAGTGGGTGGCATATATCTTTTGTGATATTCTTACCACTAAAGTAGGTAGCTTGCAGCTGCAGATGTGGTCATAGAATGTTTGTAAAAATCAGCCTCATTGTGTATCAATCATCACAATATATAGATATACTTATGTAAAATACTTTCTACTTCTCAGTTTAGAAAATTAGTACTCTGTATAAGATTATTAAATTAGCTATATTTTTCTTTTTTACTACTCTTTATAAAAGTTTTTTTATTCTACTTTATAATGTTTCAAGATATTCATATAAAGGGAGTGTTAAAGATATAAGTACTTATATCTCTTTAACAATAGTAATAACATTATTGTTTTATAATATATATCTCAGAATTATAATAAAAGAGCTACTCTAAGAAAGAGAGAAGATCTTACTAATTCTTCTACTAAAGCCTACCCCCTTAAGGTTATAACAGTTTGTATACTACACTTATCCATTGTATCAGAATACTCTTTATTCTCTTTTGCTACCTTCTTTCTAGCTAACATTAATTAAAATAATTAAATGTACCTTAAATAAATTATTTGATATATCACATAACCACAGTCAGTTGTAACAGTTTAATCACTTTAAGCTATAGAAAGGAATAAACTCCTCATGACATCAATCATCCTATAAAGAAAATCAACCAATATTCAGAACTCATTAGTACCCTAGCAAAGAGTAGCAGAGAGGAAAGAAAACAACTTGTACTCACCCATTCATCATCTGCTACACCTTCCAACCGATTTTGTGGTAGGATATCATCTTCGTCCTTCTCTTGGTCAAGGGCCTTGGCAGTGCTGAACATTTTCATAAACTAAAAGAAATCGAGAAATAAAAGTGTTACGGAAGCATTACTAAATATGGAGTTTCGAATATGCTTCCAACATCAAATGCTATGAATGCATGATAAACTCGGTTCAAGCAACCCAAGTATTATGGTCATGGTCGTCTTCGCCCTATGTATGATATCTTGTGACGTTCTCACGTACCTGTTGGTTCAGATTAGCCTCATTTGACTCAGTTGTTTCGCGAACTACTACTTTCTTACGCGTGACAACTGGAGCTGGTGCCTGCGATACTACATTAACAAGAATAATCAACTTGAGTATTCCAAACTTTCCAAACAACTAGAGACCATCCATTCATTATATAGCCAAATCTTCTGACAGAGAAACGCAAAATCAACGTACGAAGAATCATGTTCGCAGGCCTTAAATCTACGCGTGCGAGCTCTTTGTTTTCCCCAGCAAGCCATGCGCTTGCGCTTAGCGCTGGTGTCTCCACGTCATGAGTGGGCATGAAGATGTCATCTTGAAAGAAATCAGTCTGATAATAGGTGATATCAAATAATCAAACAAAGCAGTCTTACCGCCGTCAAATCCAATACATATAATATTTACTCACCCTCGACCTGGGTACACGCACACCAATGATCTCTACACTAGTTGGTGTGAGTCGATACATTTTAGCTATCTCAACAGCTTTAACATCGCAATGCCGTTTCGGTAAAAAGGCGAAACCTTGCTGAAGGGTCAGCTGCTCGATCTTAGGCAGTGTACTAATGACGGACTCCACATTTGTAGAATCAGACGAATGGGGATTGATCTCGTAAGCGTAAATCGATCGGTCGCCCTAATAACAGCAGAAGGATTTCCAAAAAAAAAAAAAAAAAAAAAAAAAAAAAAAAAAGAAGAAAACACAAAAAAAAAAAAAAAAAAAAGAACAAACAAAAAAAAAAAAAAAAAAAAAAAAAAGTTATTTGTCGCCTTGTTGTATGAGTGGAATTCCCAAGCTATAGGTGAATCCGGAAAGAATATGCCAAGCTGTGTCGTCGGGACAAAGAATGGGATGAATGTGCTTCCGTAATTCTGTACTCTGACAAATTATTGCTATATCCTATATATTTTGCAAAACTAACCAAGAATTAAATCACGGTTTTGGCGCTCACGTGCTTAGCCGCAAGGTTTCGCACGGGACAAAAAGAATGCTACTCAAAATCATATAGGGTTAGATCTAGATATTTCCTTTTCTTTTTTTTCGCTTTGTACGTGTCGTTATCAGTTAACCGTAAAAATACATGAGCGCACAAAACACAAGACTGACAGCTCCCTGTGCTGCGGAATGTGCAACTGCGCGTCAATGGACCGTTTCGGCGAGGATGAACCTGTTCATTTACGCCCATGGCCGTTTACAATAGTGCGGACTTGCAAACCTCAAACCGGGTCCCACGGGTGGGCTCTGAGGGAGATTAAAAAAAAAAACCGCCTGTTCAAAGATTGCCAAAAACCTTGCCCCGGATCTATCACGTCGTTCACATGTATAATCGGTTTTGCGGAATTGATTAATCTGGGAAACAAGGAATCGTCACTAGGTTACAGATCGGAAATTTGTATACGGATCAGTGACCTCTTCTCTGCATACTAAAGAATTAATTTTTTTCATTATAAGATGATCTTTGTGCACAATCCTATACACGTCATCTTCCCGCACAAAAAACAACCTGAACTGAGCTCGTGTCAACATGGCAGGGAGCCATCTGAGAATGTGCCAGTTAGTATTGACATGGTATCAGAGCTTCGAGTTTCCATAATAGGAATCTTGCCGTAGCCAAATTTAGAAAGTTATAATTTATGGTCGGAGCAATTAAAACAATAATACAGTCAAAAATTGCTTGTTGGCATCCAAGATAGAAAAGTTAACTCTTAGGTGGTTTAGCATCATTATTATATTATAATGGATATATTTCGTGTCGTAGTAGTATTTGTGTTACTTTTTCAAGTTCTACGTATTGAAATTGTAAGTAACATAGATGAATATACATCTAAGAATATGCTCAAAATGAGAATTTGAGAAGACCATTAATTAAAAAGAGAGAGAGAGAGAGAGAAAGAAGGATAGTGGGTTTTTTTTTTTGTTAGTATAAATTAATAACAAGGAAATTCTTTAGTAAAAAGTTAAAGGGGGGCGTGCATTGACGTCTAGGTTGCATCTGAATAATTATTAAAAAATTGTCCATTTTCATTTGATTACGATTGCGCTAACCTCATGACATATTACACCTTCCGTGGCTCTAGTATTTACTTCCTCTAGTCTTATTGTCGAATCGCCCTGCGTTCCAAAATCAGCGAAATGGTGCCGAACACCAGGGCCCAGGTCGTGGCGATCAAGTAAGTAACGGCCAAAGAAAATAGTGCGCAAGCCCTGTAATTGTGTAAGTCATGGGCAAAATCTTGACAAATGACGGCAGCAACTCGTGCGCAGTAGCTGACCAATTGGATTATCAGAGTCATCGCGAAGATGGAAAAAGTTGTCCGGAGAGGTGAAGTATTGCCAAAAATATGGATACAAAATGCTTGAGTTTTTCTAAAGAGTTCCGGAATGAAAACCCTGGGAACCCGTGATGTTACTTTCCCGACAGGCACTTGTCTCTTAATGATACCACAACGAGGTCGACCGAACTTGAGCTCTGGCGTAGGAAAGCCTGGTAGCGTATCTCATATAAAGCAGTGTTCCGGCTAGTGTCTCTGTTTGATGTTCAGATAACTTATTGAATGCCGCTTCGGTGAATTTTCGCCATTTATTTAACTAATGTGTTTGTATGTTTATGTCGTGCTGAATAATTGTAAATGTTATAACTTGACTTATGAATAAAGCACATTTTATACATTCAAGAGACAACTTGCAAGACCGAACGTAACGTTTCCCAAGTGGCTTCCTAAAATGTAAAAACGTCATCTTTTCAACATGTACTGTTTGTTATTGCTCCGGTTCCAACTAATTTTCAAATTTTATGCTATTTTCTACAAATGCAAAAAAAGCTATATGAAATAGTCAAAGTGAAGAACAATTCCATTTGTCCTATTTAAACAGACTAATAAGGAACTATCTAATGGTATCATTCATTAGAAGGCTCTCCTACAAGTCGGAAATTGTCTCATACCGAGATAAAATACAAAGTAGCTTATATATCAATTTGCTGGCAAACCAAACGTAATTGATATAGAGAATCCTGCAAATGGGTTATTTTTAAAGACAGAAATAGAAGTCATTTCTTTCATTCAGATCATCCATCCATCCATCATCTTCGGCAAATCTTAGGAAATCTAGGAAATTAAAAACAAATGCCAAGAGAGTACTCAAGTTACAAACGACTGTATCAGAATATTCACACATAAAACATAGATATAAATGGGTATACAAACAAATTCTTTAGGAAATTGAAAATAAATGTCAAGAGAATACTCAAGTTACGAAAGGCTGTATCAAATATTTCATATATATTAAAAATAAGGAGAAGAAGAAAAAAAGGCTATCAAAGAATAAGCATCGTTCGCACTACGATCTAACATGAGGTCGAATTTGATTCGGCATTTTGTACCAGGGTACAGATTACTGTTGCAAGGTAGATTACTGTTGCGAGGTAGATTAGTCCAGCCAGTTCCATAGTTGTGTCTATTGATTGATACTGCGCAGGTACTATTGTTTAATTCTAGATGAAAGGTTATGACATCTCCCTTTCGAATTATGTAGCCAAAATTATTATCAGTGGTAGATCCTTTTGTAAATGCTGTAAACACCCCACTATAGCAATGAAATCCCCACTCGTTTGTTTTCATTAAAACTACTGAAACCAGACCAAGGTTGACTGTACTATTGCCAGAGCAAGAACCTATCGACTCAGCAACAATGTCCCATTCATAAAGGCCATCAGAACCTACTACACATGGAGTTGAGGCTCGCACTGATGCTACTGCATCTCCAATTGCTCCAGGAAACACTACAACAGCATCCTCCTCTGAGAGAACAAGACCATTTCCAAGCTTCGACTAATCCCATTGAAACCTTGTTGGTGACCTTGTCAGCATCCCACGGGTGACCCGCAGAACATTTGGTATTCTTGCAAGCATAGTGGCAAAATGTCAAATATTGTGGTGACATCAGTGAGCACATTGACAGCCTCTGTCAGGCCCTTGGGTTGATGGGGCATATGAGAGGTGCATCATCTTCAGCAGGGGTGCATGCGAGGGACCATTCCTAGCAGGATCCTAGCACCGGGTTTTGCGGGCATAATGTTGGTAGTGCACGGCATTCGTCTGCTGATTGCACAGTTGCATTGCATTTCCAGGCTCACTCGACAATGCAGAGCAACAAGTCATACTCGGGAGCGTTGAATTCAGTAGTTTCAGTCGATTTCGTAAGGAACAGCTCCAGAGCATTCTCAGAAAGCCCGTTCAAGTCACCAATGGCGAGTGGATGAGTGCAGAAAGGCTTGAGAAGAACTTTGTAAAGATCTTTGGTATCCTCACTCCAGGGTAGGGATACGATGGCCTTGTTGAGAAGTAATGCAGCAACTTCAAAATCATCAATGTCATGAGCCCACTCCAGTATCAATTTCATAAGCTTGGGAAGGAAGAAAAAAGTTGGCTGCACGGTACACGTCAATCGCCACTGAGATGGCCGTCGAGTCAATGTCCTCAGTGTGAACAAATCGGAGGACAGCATGCAGAGCGGTGGATTTGATATTGTGAAGGGTAACCTTGTTCAAGGTGGCCTCTTGCATATTGCTGTGGAACATGGCCTTGAAAAATGGGGATCACGAGGCCAGGATAGCACAGGTGCCAATCTCGACGCCATCGGAACACACTATGATCACATCATGGAATGCTGGGTCGGTCCGGATCATATTTCAGGCTGAGGGATTGGACATATTTGGATGCAAATAGAGCAGTTTGCTGAAGGAAGTGCTTGAACGCAGGATTTTATCAATTTATAATAGCCTGCCTAATAATTTATTACTGGGCCCTTTGAATAATTTCTCGATCTTGGCGTTCTTGTATTTTATCCACGCGTCCTTTTCTATAATATAAGGCAAGGACGCGTGAATAAAAGAAAAGGACGCAAAGGTCAACCAGCTAAGGTCAACCAGCTAAGGATAGCGAAGTGATGATATGGGATTTATAATGATGAGCGTAATAAATTAAAATTTATACAATTATAGACGAAGCAACGTTTATGCAGACTTAGTTCTAATCACTATCAAACTACGCACAGTATATAGATGTGATGAACCAAAGATTGATGGAGAATAACGTGGGTGACGTCAAAAAAAGAAAAATCTTCGAAAATAATAACCCGAAAGAGAATTACCAAGGCTAGGCATCCATTAGCTTCAACCTTTTACGACAAATGTCGGTCATATATATGGTTCACTCAAACTTAAAACATAACGATGACTGATACTTAGTCTTGTGAGTAATTCGACCTGATATGTTCTTTTCCTTGCCCAGCGCCTCTGTAGAGCAGCAAAGGATTCGGAAATAATAATGTCTGGTAACCTTCAGCTCCTCCTTAACTTGACCTTTTTTTTTCTTTGCATATTTTGAGTTTAACCTGTATTTTGGTGTTTGTGTTTGGTGTTAAAATAGCATAATAAACATATACAAGTGCATTTATGTTGTTTGTTTGTTTGTTTAGATTATCTAAGCATACACTTGTGTGGCGTTTTCTTTTTCATTGACCAATGAAATACGTAAGTTGGCGCTATATCTATATATCTAGCTAGGTACCGGACATTCCTAAAATAATGTCCGGAGTTTACAGTATTATTTTTAGGCATCATAGCTTATCAAAGAAACTGATATTTGATAGTCATAGAATACATAATTAATTAATAGGGTACCGTTTTCAGATTAAAATAATTTAGTATTAATTAATTACAATATTTTTGAACTATACCTAGATATAGGGTTCATTAAATCAAGAACAAAATTCACAATTACAATCTACATTGATACAAATTACCAGAGCAAGGTACGTATATACGTAATAATGTGAGCCCTTAGCCGTCGGGTCGGCGAATGTGGCTTGGGCGGCTCTCCCGATAGGATCACCCAAGCACAGCCCTGTCCAGTCATCTTCAACTACAAAAGTCGCTTGACACTGTTGGCATCCGCATCGTTTTGTTTTACTCTAATGAAAACCCAGGGACTTCTTTTCGCAGCAAGTGTGGCAGTGGCTGTCACGTCAGTATTTGGCGAACCGTGGCTTTGGGTATCTTTCTTTTTCTATTAAATTTAGCCAGATAGGATGATTCAAATAACCTGACACAATGTATCATTTTTAACCTGATTCACATCAAATAAAGCCAATCCCTCAAACGGTGGCATGGGGATCCACGGTACTGAAGATCGAAGACCACGTTAGTTTCAACGGCTTTGATACATCTCTCCTTCAGGGCGCACGTGACAGATATGAAAACCTCATCAAGAGCGAACGATGGATCCCGGTCCAGGTTTCCTATAACGTGTCCCATCTCGACCCCGGCGGCTACCTTGACGCAATTAATCTGGACGTTGGGAGCCATGATGCGAGCCTAGGTCTTCTCGTTGACGAGAGCTACTCTATTGACATCAGTGCTTCGACTAAGCATGCGTTGATCAAGGCTAAGACTCCGATCGGCGCCCTTCGAGCGCTCGAGACATTTAGCCAGCTGGTGTTCAGAGGCGAAGACGACCATTTAGAGGTGCAGACAGTGCACATCGAGGATTATCCGGCTTACCCGCACCGTGGAGTTTTGCTGGTAATTGAGGATCTAGTTGAAGTTCGCTATATTTTGAACAATGTTCTGATCAATCGTTTATTTATTTTTTAATTTCAATAGGATACTTCACGTAATTTTTATCCCGTCAAACATATATTGAGAACAATTGACGCTTTGGCTTATAATAAGGTAATGTATGAAAATTATTATTATTATTATTTTGAAATAACGCTCTCGGCATCAATATATCAATATTTATTAAAACGCACACACACACATAGTTCAATGTATTCCATTGGCATATTACAGATAGGTAAGTCATCACCCAGCAAACAGTTACAACCTTTTAGAAGCATATCATATAATTGCCGACTGTCGATTGCTTCCATCATATCCTGCAGTCAGTCATTCCCGCTCGGCAGCAAGAAACTGCCCGAACTCAGCTTGAAAGGGGCATACAGTAAATCAATGATTTATAGCCCTTACGATATAAAGTACATTATTCACTATGCGGAGCAGGTAAGTTACTTGTTTGTTTGTTTTTTCTTTCTTTCTTAGTATTTCAGCCTCCTAAACGATGCCCAACATCTCATACATTTCATTAGCGCGGCGTCCGCGTGATTCCCGAGATTGATGCCCCTGCGCACAGTGCCAGCTGGGGCAAGGCCTTCCCCGAGATCACGGTCTGCACGGATAACTTCTGGGACCCTGGATCATGGGCAGACAGATTCTCATCTGAGCCGACCCCAGGACAGCTCGACCCGACCAACCCCAAAACCTTTGAGATCATTCAGACACTCTTCAAAGAAGTCGCCGAGACTTTCATCGATGAGTATCAGCACGTAGGCGGAGACGAGATTGCACCCAACTGTTGGAATAGCTCAAGCAAGATCCAAGAATACGCGGCGCGCCATAATGTGACTCTACATGATTTGCTGGTATCATTTGAGGAAAAGATAATTGAACTTGTTAAGGGTAATAACAAGGTAAGTTGATGCCTAAACATGGAGTGAGTTTCTATCACATTGTGTGTATAATTTTAACGAGAATTTATCTAATTAAATAGAAAGTCATCATGTGGGAAGACATGGTCACATCTGAGATGATCAACATACCCAAGGATGTGATCCTGCAAATATGGACATCAGCCATCGTAAGCGTTGTCAAACTCGGCTACAAAGTCATAGCTAGCTCTTCGGACTTTTGGTACGAAAAAGAGTAATCTATGCATATGCCATGATGTGTATACCATTGCTTACGTGTTCATATGCTGTTATATACAATCTCATCTTGTAGGTATTTGGATTGTGTAAGTTTTTCTTCGATTTGTTCGATTGACATCGCCTTTACGCCTTACGACTAATACTTGAAGCGTCGCCCATTAATATTTAATCTTAGGGGTTTGGCGGTTGGGTTGGAAATGATGGCAGATATGTTGTCCAGGAAAATCCGGATCCCAACAACCCCAACTTCAATTACGGCGGTGAGTTTTGCTTCCTAATCGTACGGCAACGAAACCATGATCCGCGACAAGACTTTAACTTTCACCGGAAAATTCAATGCTCTCCTGTAGGCAACGGTGGTTCATGGTGCGCGCCCTACAAGACTTGGCAACGCGTGTACTCGTACGATCTGACTTACAATCTCACCACGGCCGATGAGAAGAAGCAAGTACTCGGTGGTGAAGGTAAGTTAATTCGTAATCAACTCCATCTTGTTTGTTCTTTTACCTCGTAACTTAACGTTTATCATACCTCAGTCGCGCTGTGGAGCGAACAAGCCGACTGGACCAACCTCGATTCGCGTCTGTGGCCACGCGCCGCGGCGGCGGCGGAGGTCTTGTGGTCGGGTAACTTTGATGCTGATGGGGTGAAGCGCACTCTGGCGAACGCGCAACCGAGAATGATGGATTGGAGGTACCGTTTGGTCGCGCGTGGTATACTTGCGGATCCGATCCAGCCGCTTTGGTGCGCCAAGAACCCAAAGCAGTGTGATGCTCAGTTAGATTAAAATTGTTTTAGTCAGTTAGGATCAAAGAGGTTGTTTCTGTGCAGAATCTAGTTCATTATTATCAGTTTTGGAAAAACAAATAGTCACAAAGCACATTCAAGCTAAATAAAATAAAATAAAATAAAAATAAAACATTCACCAATCTAGTCGAATTAGATTATAAAACGATTATGCAAAGATTTTCGCCGTTTAAGCCGAAGATGATCATTTCGCCAAAAAAAAAAAAGTAGGTTACAGCAAAAGGATCATTATTGCGGACCAGTTTGTTACCTTGGATTTATTTTTATTTTATTTTATTTATTTTATTTTTTAGTGGAGAGGGATTATATATAACGTACAAGATCCGGCTCCAACAATGATGTCATACGCGATTACTGTTGAAACGTGGATGGTGGCCATGGTTGCACTCCCGTCATTTTGGTTTTACGGTGTTGTATTTCTCTACAAACACAATGTCACCCACTTCGTTAGCCGAACATTTTCATTCTTGATTTAGCCCTCGTCTTTCAACTTGACTTACTTTCGATCATTACTACTAACAGTGACACCGATGGTTACCGCGCTCTCAAGGGTGATGGCAAACAGCCCATTATTTTTTTGAAAACCAATATGCGGTCTGTTGGTGTGACACTCAATTACTTGAAGATAATATGGACAACAGTCCATCAGTCCATGATCACAAAATTTAATGTTTGGACCCAAGCCACCCTCACAACTTTTCATGGCTGAAAAACGAAAGACTAGGGGCGAACAAGCTGAAGCTGAACAAGCTGGACCGTCGAAGCGAAAGACCAGGAGCGAACAAACTGAACAAGACCGAAGCGAAAGAAGATTGGACCGAAGCGAAAGAAAGGCTCTTGGCTTGGACCGTAGAAACTGATGAGCTCTTACTTACTTCACCTTTTTGTATTTGCAACTAGACCGACAACCGTGTTTTTCTACTTGATTCATCAAAGGTGCCAGAAGGCGGCCCGACGGGGATCAATCTTGATAAGCTGACAGAGGAAAACTATCCTATGCTGGATGAATCCGTGCTGGATGAATCTTCCCAATTTACTTCTTTGATGAGTTGTCTCAAATGTTTCATCTGGTTTTCTTTCGATTTTGTAGAATCCCTATTCTCTTCACTATTGATGAGTGGAATGCTCGGTTCACTGGAAAAGGCTTATGCCAGAAAGTGCTTGATACTTTTGATAATACAAAACTAGTAGGCTTTGCATATGTTTTGCACTTTTGATGATAGGCGATACTGATTATAATTTGTATCCACAGCCTTCAGGATTTTGGCTCTATTCAGTCTCTGCAACATTCGATCCTGTGAAATATCTCAGGAATGCTGATGGGGTGACAATTACCATTTACATTCTGTCTTACAATGAGGAAGAATTCAACTATCTTGGAATGCCAGCAGCATTTTAAGTGACTTCCCACAGGTATTGGCACAATCTGGGAATTAATATCACTTCCTCAACACTGTATTTTAATTTTCTTCTCTTTTCAAAGATATTGACAAGGATCAGATCCAATACCACTCTGCCCTTATCCTATGAATGATCTTATGTTGGTGTTTGGAATGGAGTTCTAACTTGGAAAAACCATTTGAAGACGTCCTGCATGGCTTTTTCAAATGCGCTATAGCTTATTAGAGGGAGAATCAATAAGATCTTGAATCGATCTAAACATTTGACCAATAATGAGTTGATAACGCATTAGATCTTGGCTTTCTTCTACATGAACATCTCTGTGAAAAGCCTTCTCGCTCTGTGGGAGATTTCTGGCCTATTTATCAAGGAGAAATCAGAAAACTCAATCAACCATTTCAGATTAAGCAATATGAAGAATCATCCAGTTGTTCTTGTGCAAGGTGATGATGTTAAAAGTGTTGTAGGTGTTGATTAAGATCTGTACAAAAAAGATTTTGAAGCTTAATTAGTCATTAAATAGTGAATTGTATAGTTCATTTATTTAGTTTAACTATAGACTTCAACTATGAGACAATTAATTATCTTTATATATGCAATGATATATTAGATTATTAATGATATATCTTTACTGATAGCTATATATTACACTTGTTCAGACTTTACTATAACTAATTATTAAAATATTTCAAAA
>RBNK01002081.1:0-12243 GCA_003990785.1 Endogone sp. FLAS-F59071 | reverse complement strand
TTGTAGAGAGTTGTATAAGGTTAATGTGTAAGGATTTGTTTTAAGGGGTCTTGAGGATTAAAGAATTGATTGACTTGAAGACTGAAGTTTATTGAATAAAGAATTGAGAGATATTTATACAAAAATTAAAAGGCTAAGATTAATAATATAAACTAACTATAAATCTTCAATAGTATTGACGTTGTTGGTGATGCCGATGATGTCGGTGGTGTGGATGGTATCCACAGTATTGATAATTTCGGCAGTGTGGATGGTATCCACAGTGTTGATAATTTCGGCAGTGTAGATGGTATCCACAGTGTTGATAATTTCGGCAATGTGGATGGTATCCACAGTGTTAATAATTTCGGCAGTGTGGATGGTATCCACAGTGTTGATAATTTCGGCAGTGTGGATGGTATCCACAGTGTTGATAATTTCGGCAGTGTGGATGGTATCCACAGTGTTGATAATTTCGGCAGTGTGGATGGTATCCACAGTGTTGATAATTTCGGCAGTGCCTATTTTTAATCCTGATAAGGAAGTATTGATTTCTTCTTTTAGATTCAAATAACTAGAATGTTCTAAGTAGTGCTGCGGTACGGTAATAATATCACTCTTACACCAATGGTGTTATTTCGGCAAATTGTATAAGATCTTCTGCTACTAATTTCTCAAATAATCTATTTGCAATTTGATAGTAAATGGTGCCTTGGTATGTTGAGTAATCAAATGGTGAATTATTAATCTACTCTTTGATGATTTGTCAATTATTATATCCTTGTACAGTAGATGTGAGATTGGTAAAATGATATTCTGCTAATGTGATTGAAACAATATCATGATCTTCTTTAATATTTTTATAGAGGAAATCTTAAAATGCTTCAAAGTAGGTTTTAGTTCTAAGAGGGTTTTCGAATTCTTCTAAAAGTTCGTTGTAGTTCAAGGTATATTTTGCCTCATAAACAAGCTACTATTATTGAATCTGTACTTCATAGCAGTTGCTGATATTGTGTCTACTTAAAGAATTCTATGATATATATAGCCTCTCTAGCTGTTAGAAGTAAGATATATGTGATGTTTTTAGTAACACTTTGAGTACGTCAGTTATGTCTAAAAGGAATTGATAATTCTAGATCTTTATAAAAATATTAGTAGTATGTTTCTAATTATTATACAGTTTTTCATTATTGCTGCTACTAAGTTGTAAGGGGGTTTCTTATAAACTACCTATAAGGAAGTGTCTGATAATACTAATCTGCATTAGACTTAGAAATCTCCAAGTATGTTGCAAGATTTCTAAGGTATTGCAAGTACTTTGTTTTCTTTATGAGAATATTAATTATAAATTCAAGACTTATAGTCTTTTAGCACTCTTGATGTGTGTAGAAGAGGGTAAGATTTTTAGCTCTCAAAGGGATCTTGAGTGTATACTGCTATTGAACTGAAGTTTATTGAATAAAGAATTAAGAGATATTTATATAAAATTCTCAAGGTGCTATATAGGTAGCTGCTCAGGTTACTACTTGGAATATTAGTTACTAATTTAGAAGTCAAATAATATATTAATGAAATCTATGTCAATAGTATATATGATATTGGCAGTGTCTATGATATTAGCAGTATCTACAATGTCAGCAGTACCTATAATATTGGCAGTACCTATAATGTCAGCAGTGCCTATGATATCGGCAGTGTCTATAATATTAGTGGTGCCTATTTCTTCTTCTATATCTGATCCTGATAAGGAAGTGTTGGTTTCTTCTTCTAGATAGTTATTATCTATTGGGTAATTTTTCAAGAGATAGAGTAACAAGGTTTCTTCTTCCTGATTTTGTAAGTGTTCCCATTGATGCAGGCTTAAGCTACCAAGGTGTTTCAATACAGAAGGCCAATATTGGAATATCTTAAAGGTTCTCTTAGCTATAAATCTTTCTTAATAGTTTAATCTTAGAATTCTGGCAGATTCTTGTTCTATTGTTTCTTAACAGTTCTCTTGTCTTAACTATAAGGCATATCCCATTTGATAATAATATCTGAATTGTCTAGCAGTGTTGTGGAATTGATAGATGTTGATATTTCTCTTTGCAAGTTCTACTATATTGATAGTGTCCTCTTGGGTCACTTTAGTATGTAGTAGTACTGGTTTATTATGTTGGTTGATAACTGCATTCTCCACTATATTCTTGATCTATTCATAGTTTGGTCAAAGTGGAGTTAAACATTTGGCAGTATTTCTTTACTGCAGTTGGGTCAGATAAGGCTCTTGAGTCCTCTGGTTTTGGCAGCTGATAGTAGGCATAGTTGTTTATTATATTCCTATAAGTATTTTGTTAATGCTTTTTATATATCATTCTTACACCTTTGTTCATTAATTCAATACCCAAGATATATAACTTCTTTTTGTAAAAAGTTATACTTGCTGAGTTTGGTATATAGCTGATGTTTCCTCAGTATTTCTAATACTTAGCAGAGATGTTGTAAGTGTTCTTCTTTTATCTTACTATAGATCAGTATGTCATTGATATAGACAACTATGAATTCATTAAGTAGCAGTCTAAATATGTCATTTATTAGCTCATAGAATGTTGCAGGTGCATTTGTCAATCCAAAAGGTATAACTTTCCATTCATAATATCTATATTGAGTTCTGAAAGCTGTTTTTAGAATATCTTCTTTGGCAATACGAATCTAATAATATTCTAATCATAAGTCAATAACTGAGAATATGGTTACTTCTTTGAGTCTATGAAATAATTCCATAATGTTGAGTAATGAATATCAGTTCTTGATGGTTATGTTATTAAGTTGTCGATAGTCAATGTATATTCTAATTCTATCCTTCTTTTTGACAAATATAATAGGTGCTCTAAAAGATGATATGCTAGGTTGAATAGATTCTCATTTAATTAATTCTTCTAAAGTCTTCTTGAGTTCTTATAACTCAAGTTTGGATAATTGATATATTTTCTTGAATAGTGGTTCTACTCCAGGTATTAATTCAATTTGGTGATTAATACTTCATTTTGGCAGTAGTCCTTCTGATAAGTTTATAGGGAATCAGTCTGTGAACTCAGTGATAAGTAGTTGTAGAGATATGTCTAAGCTATTAATATCTATATTGGTTTTAGTGGTTATTTTAGCAATATCTTTTTCTATAATAATGTAGCAGTAAACTATGTTGTCTTTTTCGAGATTTTGGTAGAATTTTTTGACAGAGTAGAGTTAGATCTTACTATTTCTTGATTTGGAGATCAGTTTGATATTCTTGTTTCAATAAGTAAACTCTATAGTTCTGCTTGGCCAGTCAATATTAGGGTTCTTCTGATCTAGCCAACTTTTTCTGAATACTATACTTGATCCAGGCATGCCTATAATCTCAAAGTTCAATATATCCTGATATGATTCAATTAAGATTAGAAGATTCTTAGCAGTATGGGTGACTTATTGGGTTTCTCCATCAGCAACTTTTACAATTATTACTGCCTTTCATGATGACTTGATTATCTTAAGTTGATTCGCTAATTATTTGCTAATGAAGTTATATATTGCTCTACTATCGATCAGTATGTTGACTGTTTTATTCTTTATTGTTCCTTTGTAGAAAAGAAGTTCTATCTTCTTTCTGAGTAATAATAAGGTTCCATATTCTACTTTTTCTTTCACTTTTATTTCTTCGATAGACTATATGTCTATTGTGTTATTGATGGATCAGTCTATTTTCTTTTCTTTGATTGGTAGTTTTATAGCTTTGTATACTTGTTTCACTTCTTCTTCCTCCTTTGCTAATTGTTGGATTTATAGTTTCTTACTTTCTTCAATGTAGCTCCAGTATTTCTAAGTATCATCTATATAGTAGGTTCTATTTCCATAAGGACAGCATCTATATGGTACTATTTCTTGTGCTATTTTCAAGTACTAACATTCATCTTTGGTAAGTGTAGGTTTCTTTTTGTCTGTTAATCTAAATTCTCCTACAGTGCATTCGGTTTTTGGAAGTTATTCTATGACTTTGGCTATTACTAAGTTGTTGAGCTTGATGAATATGAATTGTGCTAGCTTTGCTCCTTTAGTGACTTGGTATTTATAGTGAGCTGATAAGTTGTGGACTACAAGTATAATTTTACCAGTATAGTCTGTATTAATAACTCCTGCCTTGATTGAGATTCCTTCCTTGATTTTGCTGCTTTTATTTAGGATTTGTATATAAGTTCCAGTTGACAGCTTCAAAGCAATTCCTGTCTTAATCAGAAAAATTGATTCTGGTGGGATTAGTATATCTTTATTTGTATAGATATCATATCCTGCAGAGTTTGCTGTTCCCTTAGTAGGTACTATAGCATCTGGGTGCTTCTTTTTGACTAGGAAGTTGGTTTTATTGTTGGTTTCTTATATCATGTATAGTTATTCATTATCTGATGATTCTTCCAATTCTTCTTCTTTATCTTCCTATCTTCCTTCTTCAATATCAGCTAGTTCTTGCTAAGTACCATTGTAGGTTGTATCACATCCTTTACCATTGATAGTAGATGAGTCATGGATAGTCTAAAGGTCTTGCAGGTAAATTTCATCTCTGATTTAGAAATTCTATTTATTATTAAATAAAATATTAACAATATTGATAGTATTAACAGTGTTGATGATTTCAACAGTATAGATGATATCTACAGTATTGATAATTTTAACAGTATAGATGGTATCTACAGTGTTAATAATTTTGGCAGTATAGATAATATCCACAGTATTGATAATTTTAACAGTGTGGATTTCATTTTCTATATTTAACTCAGATAAGAAAGTATTGGTTTTCTCTTCAAGGCAGTTATTATCTATTGGGTAATTTTCTAAAAGGTAAAGTAACAGTATCTCTTCTTCTATATTTTATAGGTTTTCCCATTGGCATAAACTTAGATTGCCAAGGTGTTTTAATGTAGAAGGCTAATATTAGAATATATTGAAAGTCCTTTTAATTATATATCTTTCCCAAAGAGTTAATCCTAGATATTTAGTAGATTCTCATTCTGTCAGTTCTTAATGTTGTAATTATTAGCTTATTATATCTCTCTCCTATCAATGATCGATGCATCAATGATCAATGCTACGTCACTCGATCGTGGCTTAGACGATCTTTGTTTTGTATCGACCAATCATAAATTAGCATTAATAAATACACGCATATTGGCTTCATTAGCCAGTGCGCTCTTTTACTCTAAAACACACACATTCGAAGATCAAATTTCAACAGGTTATGAGCCCCAAGCTGCTCAAATTACAGCTTAACAACCTGAAATCTACGCAATCATCTATGCAATTACAACTGCGATTACTGTAAGTGTTTATTTAAAATTGTAAACAATGCGTCAAACAAAGCGATAAACAACGTGACAAACAACACCGTGATAAAGCAACGTGATAAACACGTAACGACATAGCATTCAATGATGCGACATGACGAAATGGACAATCTATATGCATCATCGTCATCTGCAACAAGATCAACAAGATTGCAGTCTAAATCAAAAACAGACAGATATCAAACCCTTGATGATGACGAAGGATTAGATAGAAACCATCAGAGCAATATTGCATTTAGCCTCGATCGACAGGAACAGATGGCTATAACAATCAGAAATCAGGAAGATAAATTAGACATGCTTGCAACCCTAATGGGCGAATTGATGGTAAAAATCGACAAAACAATCACATCACCTAGCGCGCCAACCAATCAGAATGCAGCTACAGAAGGCAATACGCCACAAAGACAATCACCATCACCATCACCAACAATATCAACAAAGCTTAACGATCTGGTGAAGAAGTACCTGAGATTGATTAACAAATTCGATGGATCAGGTGGCGCACCTAGATTGTTTGATTACTTTGATGCTATAGAGCAATTTATCACCAGTGCCAATCTATTAGTACAAAAGGAGGAAGTCAACGCAGCGATCAGTAAAATTACAGGCAACACTAGAATGTGGTTACGGAGGTACGTAAATATATCGGGAGAATTTGACTCATGGAATGAGCTTAAAGAGGCTATGACACAAAAATATGCACTAATGGAACAATTGTTACGAATGCGTGATAAGCTTGCGATGATAAAGCAAAAAGGATCGATCGAAGATTATAATGATGCATTCAACTGAATTATGGCGCAAATCGAAGATATGACTGATACAGAAGCTATACCGCAATATCTCCGGGGTCTAAGCCCCAGATATCGGGAATTAATACTTGCATGGGAGAATATGCCGACAACGCTGGAGGCTTTACAACTCGCATGCATTAGGTTCGACCTGAATAACAAGCAGAGGCATGATGAAGCCCACGCGACAGACCGAGGCGGCTACCAAGGCGGCTACCAAGGCAGTGACCAAGGCGGCGACCGAGGTGGCTACCAAGGCGGCAGTCACAACAACCGAGGTGGAAGCACCAGATGAAGCCGAGGCTATAACAATGATAACAGAAACAATTGAGGAGGTCATAATGACAGAGGCGACCGAGGCAGCGATCGCGGAGCTAATCGAGGCAGGAATTTTCGGGGACACCCTCGGAAATGTTACGTCTATGAGGGAGAACACAGAATATTTCAATGTAACAAATTCAATGATTGGGTAAAAATAGAAAAAGAAAAAGAAAAGATTAAACCGAGAGCCGAAGCAAATCTGGCGATTGGCGCCATTATCGATTTGGGTACCACGCAACATATGTTCAACCAATTGGAGCTTTTTGAGACAGTGGCTGAGCACGACGGCTTGGTCACATGTGCAGGGAATGAGAAATTACATGCAATGCACGTTGGGACAATTGAGCTCAACGACGAGCTGAAATTACGGGACGTCTTATATGTACCAGAGATCGCCAGAAATTTAATATCTGTGCAGGCATTGACATGTGATGGAAATGACATAACCTTCAAGAGTGATGGATCAGTAATTAAAATCGGCGTAGATCACGAAGAAGTCAAAATCGGACAAGCCAATGGCGACCTATTTCATTTATCGACATCACCAGAGCTAGAGCTAGAAGCAAACATCGCCGATTCCAACATCACCAATTTCAAGATTGCAAACATCGCCAATTCTAAGATTGATGACTATATATTATGGCATCACTGACTAGGCCATCTGGGCCGAAACACTCTGCAATTAATCAACAAATTTGTCACAGGGCTCGGAGATGTGTGGCTGTCAACCGGACAAATCGAAATATGTGCCGGGTGTGAACACGCAAAGTCGCACTACAAGCCATTCAGACACGCGAAAAATTGATCGATGGAGCCTATCGGAAGGGTGCACACAGATCTGTGCAGGCCGATGCCCACGCCATCAGTCAATGGAGCAAAATATATATTAACTTTCATCGATAATGCTACTCGCTACGTTACAACATATTTTATTGACAACAAAAGTAATATATTTGATCGATTCTGGACATTCAAGGTATTCGCCGAGATGCAATCAGGCCGAAAACTTAAGATTCTCCGATCAGATGGAGGAGGAGAGTATATAAACACTGAGATGCACGAATTTTTAATCAAAAACGGAATTCATCACGAAATGACAACACCGGACATGCTGCAACAAAACGGTGTAGCAGAACGATATAACCAGACATTGATGGAGTCAATCCGGGCAGTTAAAATTACTGCCGGCATACCTGACGAACTTTGGGTAGAACTTGCTGCAAGTGCTATATATTTACACAACTGATTGCCAACATGAGCCAATAAGGAGAGTGCTTCACTATTTGAATTATGGCATGGTCACAAGCCTGATATCAGTAACTTACGCGTTATATGGGCTGACACGTATATGCATATTCACAAGGGAAAAAGGTCGAAACTGGTACCTCAATCCAAAAAGCTTAAAATGATTGGCTATCATGACAAAAAGAAGGCATATAGGCTCTGGGATCCAACCAATAGGAGGATAGAGATCAGCCACGACATCACATTCGATAAATCTATTATATTAAAATCCCCAACAATCGTCAATCCAGAAGATCAAGAATACATCATTGAAGCGATCATTGGAGAATGCAAGATTGATGAAAAAAGGTAATATCTGGTTAAATGGCTAGGCTATGATGATGACGACAATACCTGGGAGCCAATCGAACAATTGATTAACACTGAAGCTCTATAAATTTAGCAAGATCGGATGTCAGAAGCTAATTTAATTGAATCGACTGATGACCCAATGACCTACAAGGAGGCAATTTCTCTGCCTGACGTAAAGCTTTGGGAGGAAGCAATCAATCAAGAGCTTAAATCACTTAAGAATAATAACACGTGGACGATTGTACCTGAGGTGCCTGCGGGACACAAGCCAATTGGATGCAGATGGGTATTTAAAAGGAAACTCAACACTGATGGATCGGTTGCCAGGTACAAGGCGAGATTAGTGGCTAAGGGATATTCACAACAGCAAGGAATTGATTACGATAAAACATTTGCTCCTGTGGTGAAATTCACATCGATCAGGGTACTTTTATCAATTGGAGCAACCCTAAACTTAGAAATTCACCAAATGGACGTAAAAACTGCGTTCCTGAATGGCGATCTTGATGAAGAGATCTACATGATAGTACCTGAAGGAATCGACCAATCGGAGCTGTCACTGAGAGCTGTGTGTAAGCTCAATCGATCACTATATAGACTAAAGCAATCACCTCGTATGTGGAATTAGAAGATCAACAACTATCTCAGCCAATCAAATTTTACAAAACTACAATCAGATCACAGCATTTATCTAAGGAAAAGACAAGATGATCAATATCAATTGCTGATAATTATTGCCATATATGTCGACAATCTACTAATTCTGGCTGATTCAATGGAAACGATGAACAAATTCAAGGCAGAACTTAGCAACGCATTCGATATGATGGACTGTGGCGAAATTAAACATTTTTTGGGTATTCGAGTTATGCGCGATCGAAAAACATATATGATCATAATTGATCAAAGCCACTTCGCCAATCAAATCATTACAAGGTTTAACATGATGGACGCCAAGCCAATCAGTACACCCCTTGATCCATCCATTCAACTCAAAGCTGAAGGAGGAAAATCCATAGACCAAAGTCTATTCAGACAAATGATTGGTAGCATAATGTACCTAATGATCGGAACGAGACCTGATCTAGCTGCTGCTGTCAGCATCATCAGTCAATTTTCGGCCAATCCAATGCAAGAACATTACCATGCCCTCAAATGATTATTAAGATATATTAAAGGAACAGCCAATTATAAGCTGTGCCTTAGACGCGATCAGGATCTAAGACTGATCGGTTTCAGTGATGCTAACTGGGGAGGAGACATTAACACATGACGATCAACCACAGGATATATTTTCAACCTATCAGGAGGAGCCATCAGCTGGTCAAGCAAATGCCAATCAACCATTGCCCTATCAACAACTGAGGCAAAATATATGGCATTAGCACATGCGACGAAAGAAGCTATTTGGCTACGCACCTTATTGGATGAGCTAGGATATTTGCCAAATTGTGCAACAACCTTATTTGAAGACAACCAATCAGCAATTGCCCTTGCCAAAAATCCAATTAATTACGCTCGATCAAAGTATATCGACATTCAGCATCACTTTATTTGAGAGAAAGTTGAATCAAAGGTGATAGATATCGTTTACATGGTAACAGATGAAATGATCGCTGATACATTAACCAAGCCACTTGCACGACCAAGACTTGAAACATTGATCGCAAAAATGGGCTTATGTAACTAACATTTTTTTAAAAAAATTTTATGTTCTTTATCATATCATTCTTATCACTCAAGTAGTACTTTATATATAGTTATTTGCAGTAAATGTACTTCATGGATGCCATTCGTGATGTACAGTTAAACATTTTATTTCTATTTTTATTTTTTATTTTTTTATTTATTTTTATCGAGATATATCAAGCAGGGGGAGTGTTGTAATTATTAGCTTATTATATCTCTCTCCTATCAATGATCGATGCATCAACGATTGATGCTACGTCACTCGATCATGGCTTAGACGATCTTTGTTTTGTATCAACCAATCATAAATTAGCATTAATAAATACACACATATTGGCTTCATTAGCCAGTGTGCTCTTTTACTCCAAAACACACACATTCGAAGATCAAATTTCAATACTTAATAGTTTTCCTATCTTAATTGTAAGGCATATCCCATTTGATAGTAGCTTCTAAATTGTCTGACAGTATTATTAAATTGGTAGATGCTAATATTTCTTTTTGCGAATTTTACTATATTGATAGTATCTTTTTAAGTTACTCATATATATAGTTATGGTAGTTTATTATATCAGTTAATGATTGCATTCTCTACTATGTTTTTGATTTGTTTATAGTTCAATCTAAGTGGAGTTAAGCATCTAGCAGTATTTCTTTACTACAGTTGAGTAGGATAAGATTCTTGAATCCTCTGGGTTTGGTGGTTAATAACAGGTATAGTTTATCTTCTTTTAATTAATTATTTCATTCATTATATATTACTCTTATATAAGATCAGCAATGATTCAAGCCAAAACATTTTTATATATTGGCATTGACATTATAGGTCTGATACCTATCACACTGATAGGGAAGAGATATATTATTTTATTAGTAGATTTTTTCACCAAGTATGTCAAGACAGTTGCTATTAAGAATGCTAATATATAAATAGTTATCAAGTTCTTGTATATAGATATTATCTGCAGATATAAAGTACTTAAAGAAATTACTAGTGACTATAGCACCAAATTTCTTAATGAATTAGTATAAGATTTAAAATAAATATACTATATCAAATATATTTAGACAACAGCCTATCACTCTTAAAAGAATGAACAAATAGAATGAATTAATCAAATGGTCAAAAACATTCTTGCCAAGATCATTAGTTAAGAAGATATATGGGACCATTACCTTAATAGCACTCTTTTCACCATATAAACAATTTAATAAAGATTAATAAAGTTCAGTTCTTTCAAGCTCATCTATAGGAGAAAGCCTAGCTATGAATTCTATCATTCAACACAAGACTCTAAGACCTACAATAACTGACTTTAGGTATATATCTTATATAACATTACTAGACTCTAGCTTATATAATGCAAGGCAGCTATTTTCATTAAAAAAAGCTCAGAAATGACAGTATATAACCTAAGATAAGAAAGTCAATATAGTATTACTATGGATCAGAGAACAAGTCTTACTCTATAGAAGTATTATAGAATCTTTATAGTTAGCTAAGCTACAGCCTAAGTAGAAAGGTCTATACTTTATACAGAATATAAAAGAACAAAACATTTAGCTATAACATACTAATAGCTCTATCTTAGCAATAGTGGTATATCAAAGCAAAGTCAAGAAATATTAAGATTACTCTTAGACTTGAGGATAAGCCTTTTTTAGCCTACAACCAGGTGTGGTAACAAATTCACAGGACTTGATGTTCTTCATTATCAAGTGCTAGAATACATAGCTTTACTGAGCTTTGGTATTATATGCTACATATATCAGTAATATATGATATATAAATAAAATAACTCTTTGGAAAATAACTCCTTGGGTTATTATGTGATTGTATGGCTCTGAATTGTTTTCTATTTTAATTCTTGTATTTTCAGATATTCAAGCTTAAATCCTCTGCCCTCTTTCCTTTCTTTTATTCTCTATAATAGTATTTACACTTTGCACCTGGCTATTTATTCTACCATTCTGTATTATTATTCTGTATAAATAGCTTGATATTTCACTTCAATAAAAAGCAGTTGAAATTGTTGTCTTCTTATCAATCATACATAAAAGCCTCAGAATGGCTCTGAACCAAAAAATAGATCAGTGCCCTCATCCTCATTATCTCACTCAACATTTACTTTTTTTTATTATTGTTATTGCTCATTGTAGCAAGCTGGTGGAGAACCTACATTTGTTTGTTGTATTTTATATCACAACATACAAAAGCCAAGTTGTAAAATAATCTATTTTGGTAAGGAATATATAGAAAATACAGAAATTAAAGATCCAGAGTTTTAGCTTTGACTAGATTGATAACTTGAAAAATATTGACACTATTATAGTATATAAATAGCTTAAAAGTCATAATGGAAATATATTTCGTATTTATTTTTTTGAAGATAAGAATTGACTTGAACTCTGAGGTTCTTTTTGTACTCTGTTTGGAGAAATCATGCAAGGCCTCAGAACGAGGTAACAATAATAGACGAGAAAATAATACAACGGGGTCGCTTTTGAGC
>RBNK01002080.1:0-12244 GCA_003990785.1 Endogone sp. FLAS-F59071 | reverse complement strand
AAAAAAAAAAAAAATAAAAAAAAAAAAAAAAAAAAAAAAAAAAAAAAAAAAAAAAAAAAAAAGGATCTCATATAGAAAAGACAAAAGGAAACTGACCGATGCTTCAGCACTTTGGACACTTTGATTGTTTAAAATTGTTTATAATCCTTTCTTTGCTTAAACTTTTTTTTTCCTGGCAGGTGATCTCACTTCACTCACCCCATGTCACTCTTATTCTCCGAGTGGGTCGCTCTCATACTGAGGAAAAAAGCAGATCCTACAACGACTGTAAATAGTTGATAGTCCACCGTAAAAGATGATCCTTGAAAATTGTAGGTGAGAATGCGGCTTCTGGTACGGACACGGGCGCGATACTTGGTTATCATTCAACTATGAAATGGTGTTTTTAGATTGCCAGTGTCACCGCATACAGTGAAATATCTCAAATATATAGTTGTGCAAGCTACATCACAAAATTGGAACTAGTATCCCGTCATATCTGGGTACTGGGTATAGAAAAAAATACAGAGAATATCCTATTACATTCGGATATTATTTTTTTAGACAAAATTTTAGAAATACCTTTTTACAATATTTAAGTTACTAAATATTTAATAATGCAGAAAATATTTTCTGGCATATTCAAAGAAAGTAATAAATATTAATATTAAAGGTACTCTAATTTTAAATTTCTTGAACACATATTAGTTGGATAAATTGATAGCCATAGATACAGATATAATCAGGTACAGAGATACTGGATATAGGTACCAGATTTCAGTTTCGTGATGCCCTATCCCATTGACTAAAAATCGTAGCAATATATTAATGTTGTTGACGCGTGCAGCGTACGGCGTGCTGAAAATACAATTGGCGAAAGTAAAAATTGCAATCAGATCCACCATGCTACTAGTAACTCTCACTTTCAACCCTCTGGTAATTGCAGACCTATTCGGCACAACAACGCAAAATTCTATAAAAATATTAGGCATATGCAATTTAGTTAAAGAGTTGAACACAGACACAACGACTGATTGTCAACCTTCTGGATATTGTCATTCACATCCTTCCAGTGGGCACTCATCCGCGCCTCCGTAAAGTTCTTATTATGCCAGCTGTGCACAATGTAAACGCCCCCTTCAGTATTTCATCGGCTGGCCAGTAAGGGGTACCTTAACGCCCCTCTTGTATTTCATCGGATGGCCAATCGCTATTAGAAGTAACGATTATATAATTACAATTATATCTAATTAATTATCTTTTATTAGTGAAAAGTAAACTATATCGGGGGGGGGGGGATCTTTATAGGCGCGTTCTTTGTAGTATGCTAGACTGTTTGAGACCGTTCTGAGACTACCGTCTTATCAGTTCGTTCTTGGCTTTTGAAATATCTTGGTAAGCCGTAGTAAATCCTGAATTGCAGCACGCAGCTGACAGTAAGGCATACGCAGCGGAAAGATAGCATTTTCATTACCCAACGAAGTTCTCTGTGGCTCATCTTTGCGATATCTCTGCAACGAGACACCATTTGGATTTTTAGTGTTTTAAGTGTTTTATTTATTCCCGTTCGGGCACCGCAATATTCGTAACATTATGAATTTTTGAACAATAAAGAAAAAAAAAACAATTAAACTATTTATAATATGAAGCTATATGTCAATACTAAAATCTTTACACGTCTTTATCTCCTTGTCTTCATGCCAACGTGCCCACAGGCGCAATTTCGTGAAAACCCGATTATGCCAGAAATGGGCAACGTTAAGACCTTGATTCAACTCTGATTCACTCTGCAGATGAGGTTGTACGGTCACATCATCCAAACATGTAAAGTGTATAACCCAAACTTCAGGGTTCTCGACATGTGATCCATACTTGAGCGCCTTATCATAATGTTCTTGAACTTCATTTTTGACTCCAGAAGCCATCAGCTCAAGTATAATATGTGGTTGTTGAGTAATTCGTGTCGAGATGACTATGTCGAAGAATTCGTGTTCGAGTTTTGAATCTAGGTTATTAGGGTCTGCCACTGTCGTTGCATGCCATTGGCCAGTGACTCTCATTCCGTAGAGATCAACAAGCCAGCATATGAGAACCCTATACAATTCCGAGTCATAAACACTTTCTCGAGGGACATTTTGAAATGTTCTTCCTTCCACCTTCCCATATCTTGGCGTTTTATATGCGTGTATAAATGCGTTACAAAGGATGTCTTTGTTGAAATACTTGACAGCATCCAATACGAGTTGCAAGACATCATAGGTTTCATTCGTTCGTTTAATTGGAGCTTTCTTGGGAGCGAATTTGTCAAGACTGGGAAGAATACGTCGTCGAATTAGGCTATCCATATAAGGTGAGGACATCTTGAATGCCATTTCGTTTCCAGCGCCTTCGGCAGGCAATAAGATGCCTTCGCCCACTAGGAAGATCGCTAGGATATGATTAGGGGTGTCATAGAGTATAACTTCACCGCGGTAACCCAGGAAGTATGTACGAAGAAGATTGTTGGCGTCCCGAGAGCTCTCTTTACTGAGAAGTTTTATCATCTTGTCAAACGTGTGATATTCTGCAATCTTCTCCTCTAAAGGCTGGCCCCTGTATATTTTCCACATTTCGTAGGATAGACGGCCGTTCAAAACATAAGCATTTTCCGTCACAAGTGTCTGGATCGCAAGGCCACAAAGGTTTATGAGGCCAGCATGCCTATTTGAAGGGAAAAAAAAAAAAAAAAAAAGACAGACTATGAGTCTTTACATAAAATGCCAGTGCTCAACTCTAGGTCATCCAATTCATGACTGTAAGCTAAAAAATTCTATTTTACAGATATATCACAACATACCCATTCGAATTCACATAAATGTCTTGTATAACTTCATCCGGGATTTCAAATTTATACTCCATCGCAAATTCCTTGAAAAGGGTTATCACTTGTTCCGGGGTAAAGTTTGGATTTTTGATGGCATCGGAAATGTTGAAAGGATATATAGCATGGTCTTCGGTATTTATTGTCAGGATGTTGAAAGTGCCGACCCCAACGACAGATTGCACGGCGTATCTGTCGCCTGTGGTCATGATGGAATAAAGGACACTCTGGAAACTATCGCGGACAAAGGTGTTCGCCGAATGGACCATTGTATCGAATTCGTCAATGAAGATAACAAGAAACTTGTTATCTATGTGCTTTGGCTGCCCTGGTTCTTTGCGCTTTAACGCTAGAAGTTTCCAAAGTTCGTTTTGTCGCAAGCAGATACTGAGGAAATCACTAGAGGTTTTGATATCCGGCACGGTTGTATCAATCTTGAGAGAACCCGTAGGGCCAAAGAAGTCGCAAAGAGCACCTCGAAATTGAACGCCCAAACTTTGCCAGAACTCACTCTGGTCGGCCTGGAAGTTGACACCTGTGAGAGTTATGCTATTCCGTAGAGACCATTAGCGAATTTTAATTATTTAGTATGATTGCGAGCACGTGGGTAAATGAGTAAACTTACTTCACTTACTAGATGCAAAAATAACCAGAAGCCTGCAATTGTTCCATAGCTCGCCACGTCCAGGTAGATTTACCAGAGGCCCGGGGTCCGTACATTAGTACATATTTGCCTTCTTTAATATTCATAAGCAGATTCAAGTTCTTTTCGTGGTCCGCTGGATCCACAAAGTAAAAGTTACTGCGTTCCTGTGGCAAGATGGTGCTGTTCACCGACCACTTCTTCTTTTTGGACTCCCCCATTAAGGCGACTAATCAAAGGGAAAATGAAAATATAAGATGAAAACCAGAATGGATATTAACAAAATTGTTAGACAAAGTACTTACTTTCTTGTTCAGCCCTCCTCTTTCCTAATACTTCAAAGTCTTCTAAATGTTTATAATAGCATTGTATTAATAAACATATGGCAGCGAGGGAGCAGTATCGCAAAGTGATGATGAGCACTGAAGTATACAGGAAAGTAAGATAAAAAGTTCCATACCTGAAGTAGTCGGAGCTATCGTTGTGCAGACATGAGAAAAGGCAGTTGTAATAAATAAGACATGATATCACAACAAGAGCTGTGTGTAGAGGTAACAGTCGTGAATGTGGTCAAGAAACAAAATAGCCGTGACGAAAAAAGCGTACTTTGCAGCCGAATGATGATGGGGTTGTTTGTCCAAATGTCATTGTCCGAGACGACTTTTCCGAAATTGATCGTCTCATGACGACCAAGCCTATTTTCCAGCTCATATAACGATATCTCCTCGTCGGATCCTGGTCGCTTGACAAAAGACTGCAAAGTATCCGACGAAACGGCAAGCTCGCTTTCGACCTTGATTCTTTTCATCAGTTCAACGACGTATTCCCCTTTGAAGTTTTTTATCAACGCTTGATTACGGCCTTCGACTTGATACCAGATATTGACGCCCTCCTCGTCTACGTTCATGGGAGCTGCTCGACACGTTTGTTGAAATGGAAGAGCGAAATGCCGATTTTTTTTTTTTCGTTAATTCATATACATGTATATATCCACGAGTATTGTGGCAGGAAGCCGTTATTTGTCTCATTAGAATAACGGGAAACCCGCGAAATTTAGAGATAGACGTAGCACCCGTCGGCAATTTGCCCAACTTTTTTACGTCACTTTCACAAGGTTTACTTATGGGAAGTATTGACAATGCGCTGTTCTCATGCTCCTCATCCCCATGTGCTGTTCTTGCGTAGGCCTATTCTTACGTATAGTCAACCATTCTCTTGCCAATTTTAAGGTATATACTGCATTTTTTATCGTGAAGAAATGGCGGCGTATTCCACCAATGCGTTCAACCAATCAGTGATTTTCCAACCTATTGGGTTAATATAAAATTTATACGCATACCCAAAATAGGAGGAAACAGCCACTTTCCATTTTTAGTCCTATTACGCGTCGTCGTCGAGAATGCAATTGCCGCACACCGGATGAGATGTCACGTCTACCAAAATGTAAGACAAACTACAAACCTTATGCTTGTCTTATTGCGCGTGAGAACTCAGAGTAATGACCAATAATCTCTACGTCGCGTATGCCTTACTTG
Source organism: Endogone sp. FLAS-F59071 (assembly GCA_003990785.1). Lineage (NCBI taxonomy): Eukaryota > Fungi > Mucoromycota > Endogonomycetes > Endogonales > Endogonaceae > Endogone > Endogone sp. FLAS-F59071. The sequence continues at coordinate 7,227 of RBNK01002080.1, read as the reverse complement.
TCAGCGGATTGCTGCGATTTGGGGATTTACTACGGCTGATTGCAGAGATATTCAAGACTCAAAGGAACTGAAGGGATATTGAGGGGGTATTTATACAAAAAATAATTGGGCGTGGATTCAACCCACAACGATAAAAAGATTGCGTTCAGCTGAAAAATGGGCTGCGTGAAACTGAGATTGGTTTGCGGTTTGCGACCGGCGAAGTAACGGCCGGTCGCTCTGGAAAATTCTAACGCATTCCATGAGGCTCCAGGCTGCGCTAAATTAAATGACTCATGAAACTGCGCACTGCGCAGATAATACTGCGCGTCTAGGGTTATATGAGACATTCAGGCTGCATACCATACAAGCTTTATGTGTCTCATTTTTGGCGAGATAGACAGGCATTTGGTTTAGTATATTTGTGGTAGTGTTATATAGTTATAGCGTAGGCCATCTCAGTATAAACTATACCTTGATCTGCCATCTTCTTCCTTTCTGAAAGTTTTTGTTTAGAAGACTTTTTTCCAGAATTTTCATTTTTTTTTTTCCTTTGTTGCGTTGTAGACATTTTGAGTGATTTAGGGCGTGCGAAAAGATGAAACGGGTGGTGCGATTGTTTTAATTACATTGGTGGTGTACACAAGAGATAGGGCATAGGTCACAGAGTGAGTTCACTTTGGTCGGGTAGCAGTAGATGTCAGGCAGTAGTGGATTGAAAGGTGGAGATAACGATTTTATTTGCGGACTTTGCTCTTATTTGCGGTAATTTTTGGCTATAAAAAAATAAATAAATATAAAATAAAACATTGCCCTGAGCTAAGGGATTGACGAAACTGATGAATAACCATCACTTAACAAAATCAATGCAGAAAAGCTCTCCAGAAGTGAAACACATCAGAGAAATCACGCGTAGATGGTAACCTCTAGCATGCACGCGAATACCTCCTCCTTAAAGCGCAACGCATATAATTATATCTCTAGTCCTTCTATCATAGAAAAAAACGCAAGGCACGAGAAAGTCAATCGATGTGATCCTGCGGGTGAAAAGAGATGGCAAGAATACAATAATATTCATTACACACGCATTATCAACACCTGACAATATTCCGAGTAAAGTAGAATCATCATTCACCTTTCGCGATTTAATCATTACTTGCAATCTAGCTTCCGGCTTTCATCTTGAGGGGAAAAAAAGAAAAAAAAAAAAAAAGTGATCCTCTCTCGCCTTGGCCCTCCCCCCGCTGAAAGCATTTTTCTTATCCTTTTGGCCCAGATGCCACTTTCAACTTTGGGTAACAGAGCCCGAGTGTTTTTTTTCGCCTTTCGCTAAAAATTACGTCGTTCAAAAAGAGAGCCTCGTTGTCCGCTGTAGCCATGCTAACCTCCTTTTTTTGCCAGGCTAGGTGGTTTAAGCTTTTTCTGACCTATGCACGCATTGGTTGCATATGACTGGGAACGGGATAATCAGAGTTGCCTTTTTTTTTTTTTTTTTTTTTTTCCCTCTCACAAATGTCGCCTTGTAGCGCGCCCTCTTCCCGTTCATATTCTTTGTAATAATATTCCTTATATCATTATTTTGCTTTTGGCGCATCCATTTTGCATTCTCTACTTTTTTTCTTTTTTTTTTTTTCCAGCGAAGTGTCCAACTTTTTGGTCTCACGTCTAAACTGTCTGGTCACATGTATTGATTTGACCAATGATATATAGAAGGCAGGATTCTGCTGGAGGCCCATGATTTCAACCTACTGGGCCACCCTAAACTCTCAATGAAGGAGTGTGCGGCCTTCAGCCGCTTCGTCGTGGCCCTTCACCACATTACTGGCTGCATTTCCCTCCCCTCTCCCCTTTTTTTTCGTCACCTTTTGTACCATTCTCTTTGTCTTGCTGATGTTATTTGCCTCCTTATTTCAACCATTCCTTCTATTTACGTATATCATTTTGCTTGTGTTATTGTACCACTCTTTAGCTGTACGTCTGCGCCATTTAGTAGTCAAATTTCAGAATGGTTGGGTTGGGTTGACACTGGCTTAAAAAAAGGATCAAAGTACTAGTAAACCAAAGGTCGAGGGTAAGCTAATGGTAGTGACATCCGTTTGCTTTTCACTCTTTTTATAGTTTGCGCTCAACCCCTTTTTTAGAGTCCGTCAACGAAAAATATTTCGAAAAAAAAAAAAAAAAAAAACTAAAATTAGGCAATCATGACGGCTGCGGGCATGTGGGCCTTGTCAGCCGTCCTAGGAGGAATTTTCGCAATGGTGAAATTAAGCATCGCGTCTTTGAAGGAGAAGATGCAAAAATTGGATGAGAAGGTGGATAGATTGGATGAGAAGATGACCGGGAAGTTGGATAAACTGGGTGAGAAGATGACAGCATATTAGATGTTATTTGAGACCTCACAATAGAGGTAAGGTTTCAATGTATATACATTTTTTTAGAGGCATTCAAGCTGCTGAGCATTAACTAGTGTCTTTTGGTGTTAGGTCCGAACAGGACGGCCAACGAAGGCATAAACGAATGCCGGCAATCAATAAGGAGTTGGCACCGAAACACTTCTTTTCCCCCTTTTTTTCTTTTTTTCATAATATGTGACGAGTATCGGTGTTTGTTTTCACTTTGTATTTGTATTTTCTAAATAAAGACAAACCCAACAAAGCTTGATAGAGCAGAAAAAATACGCTTTGCATTAAAGCTTCTCAATCATGGCGATGGGAGGAAAAATAACTCCAACATCACCTCAAAATATACCTCTAAGATTTTGATTAATTATATAAGACTTAGTCTAAGTATAAATATGTAAAACTAAAGTTATAAGCTAATTAAAATATAATAACTAATATTATAATAATTATATAATCTTATTCGCAGATTATGTACAGTTCCTGCAAAGGTTTTGTGCAAGATTTTGCCATGTTTTTTTCCCGATGTCAAGGACTTGTACGTTATTCTTTCTACACGACGCACTGGAGCTGCTCCTTGTGAAATCACCACTTTAGAGTATGACCTGCTGCATCGTCGATACGCAACGCAACCTCACAGTCAGCTACTGAGCGCTACGCATGTCTTCTGAGCCCAGCGCTATGATCTTTGCTAGGAAACGGTCACTCGCGCGCATCGCTGCCAGATGATGCAGCACGTGGATCTCACCCTCATATGTCCCCATCCCCTAATAAGAGCCTAACCGAGGCTGCTCACAGTATTTGGCATACACCCATCTGAACTACGTGGGATTCTAAAATCGAAGTTCCAACGGGATCGGTCGAAACTTGCAAGTGAGCTTGTTGTGGAAAAATTTCTTAGGTAAACACTGTGCGAACCTCGACTCCATGCGTAATGAGTCCTGACGCATTTGTGAATGGGACATTGTTGTCGAGTCAAAGGGTGTGTAGTGAGAGAATATCAATATACTAAAAGAGTAGTTTCTTTATAGTACGCAAAAGGAGTCAAAGAATAGGACCCTAAAGTAAAAAACGAATTTGATGTTTTATTTGATTTTTATGCGTGCTAAACTTCCAAACCAAACTTCCCTGCAGCCTTAATGGTTTTTTTATTTGATTTTCTGATAAAGATATATTTATCTGCGTAAGTCTTGTGACCTGTACGCACAACCCGATCAGGCAACTCGTGCGCAGAGATAAGATCGTTTTGCGAGAGATAACGAGAATATAAAATAAAACTCAAATGCAGACCCTCTGAAAAAATTCAATATTTACACAAGAATAGCCTGCTGTATATTCCCCACGAAACCCTCCAACGTATCCCTGAGCATCTTCCTCCTCCTTAAGTTAACTTCAACCTTCCTTTTCGCCTCCTCGCTCGCTTTGGTCCCGACCACGTCCTCCTCACTCGCCATGTTCGTCACATCCATGATCGACAGCATGACACAGTCTTCCACTTTCAACTGCTCCAGTCCCTTACACTCGCCCACGATAAGCTGCAGCCCGCGCAGCGTGATCATGGTACCGCTGAGGTCAAGCACGCGGACACCACGACGCGCGCGAGGAGTCATGCGGTGGAGAAATATGTCCTCAATGAGAGAATCGGTAATCAGGAATCGGCGCTTTAGGCTCGCAGGGAAAAGGAGTCGGCCCCAGAGGAGGCCATGGGAATAGACCCCCCCATAGTGGATGCGAGAGGTGGCTGCAAAGTAGAGGAGGGCGAGGAGATCGACATGGCACAAGATGAATTCGTAGAGGAGCTCGCACGGGAGTATGGAGAGGAAGTTGTCAGGTTGCATTATTACAGAGGACGATTTGGTGAATCACTCAGGGTATATATTTCAAAGTGCTGGATGGATGGATGTTGGATGTTGCCTTTGACAACCTTTCAAATTAATTGATGTTTGATCGGATGTGCAACATTTATATCTCCAGAAATCAACAAACAATTCTTGTGTAACCAAGGTGTAAATCATAAAAGGGAGCATGAAAGACATAGGAATGTGCATGAGACATAGGCACTGCCAAATCAGGATGACCTCACCTTTATTACATGCGCCGCAGTTAGTTGAAACTCGGCAACCCATACTTGATAACATGGCGTCAAATAGAAAAACAGCTTTTTCAGAATGAATTGTATACTAGACAACTGACTTGAGAATTAAAGTAGTAAAAGTTAGTTTTTCTTTTCTTTTCTTTCTTTCTTTCTTTTTTAGAATTGAAAGGATAAAAGAAGTATAATTCTATCCTCTTGATAACTAACTTTATTTATTTTATTAAATATAAAGCTATAGATTTCATTTTATATAATATATTATCTTATAATTTATAGTTTAAAATTAATAGAAAAATAGTTTAAATATTTAATTTATTAAAATATAGATAATATTACTAATATTAGATATAAATAAATAATTATAAATACTTATAAATGTTTAAACTTTATCTTTAAATTTTTTAATATAATCTAAATACTACTTTAGTATTTTAGTTTAATTTTAAATTAGTCTTAAAATCTCCAAGAAATATATAAGTATTTTTAACCTCTTATATAGTTATCAGGAAAATATTTTTAGTTTATGAATAATATTACTTTGTTTACAAACAATATTATTAAGATCTATGAACAAATAGCTACAAGCATAAATGCTAGTCATAAACTACAAACTGTTTTTGATGAACACCTATAAACTATTCTAGAACTATCTACAAACTACTTGTAAACTACCTAGAACTACTCAGAACTACACTAGAACAGCAGAGCAAAATAAAGAACTACTCTAGAATAGACTACAGATATGAATGCTAGTCAAAGACTATAAATTGAAAATATTTTTCTAATAGTATCTTTTAGTAAAGCTAAGAATCTTTTATAACTTTATTTATCTAACTAAATCTATTTAATTCTAGTATTGTGATAAATATACTAATAATTGGTTATTCTACATTTGAATATACCAAGTGAGAATGCTCAGAATTATAGATGTGATATCTTCCTTTGCATATCCTTACTACAGCTATATGCTGTGCTCTTCAGGCTTTACTATGACTGATATTGAGATATTCCAAGACTCTGTGCAAACTGATTTATTCAGATAAAAATAGAGGAGGTATTTATATAAATTGAAGAGATACAAAAAGAATAACTAAGAAAAGACTTCACTATGAAAATATAATCCAATCATTGTGAAGAATGCATAATGACTTTGATAGTAGCATTTTACAGAAATAAAAGTCATCAAGTAGAAATAAAAGTCATCAAGCAGAAATAAAGTCATCAATGACTAAAAATGGAAGGGGATAGGAGGTTACAGTAACTCCAAATCAGGTATAGTGATAAATTTGTAAAAATCAGGTAATTTGGGGGTCGGTCATCACAGTATAAATATCTCCTGAATTCTTTAAATAAGGTTAGTTTTTCAATAAGTTAATTTTAGTCTTATTATTAAGAACTTAAGTTAAAAATTTATAGAAATTTCTTCCCCTTTTCAGTTGCTTTCTCAGTGCTATTCTAAGTTATAAACCCTTTAAAAGTTCTTAAAACTTTATACTCTTTATAATAAAATTCTATAAAATAGATTCTACAGATATTTGAAATATAACAATATAGACAATTTATGATTAATAAAGGCTTTATGTATAATACAGTAAATTTAAATTTATTCTCTCATGATACCAGATCTAACGCAAATATGGGGTCTCCAAATAAGGTAAAGATTAGTTCAAGCACACCTGCGAAGGATCGAGATGAACGGCCGATAAAGTAAGAATAATCTTGAGGAAGGCCTTATACAGGATAGCATCGAAATTAAGGTTGGCAGTTCGCAATTTGCAGTTGCAATTTGCCATTTTCCATCAATCTTTCCACAATCTTTCCACCAATTTCATTTATTTTTCCATTTTTTTAATACCGTCAAAGATCTTATAAGATTTCTACATCAACTTATCAATCAGATCAATAGAAACAGTTACTTTTCCATTTTGCAAATTTCCGCAAATTGCTGAAGTCTTTGAGGGCGAAAAAAGGAAAAAAAAAAAAAAAAAAAAATACAAAAACTATCTGCCGATCAATCGAATACGATGGTGGACTTAGTGTTCGTGACGCATCACGGATATTGATACTCGACAATTCACATGATCGGACAATCAGCCCGCGAATCAAAAGATCGTTATTTGATATTCTGGCCTCAAGCTTGACAAACCCATGTTGGTTTAATTAACGGCTTTTTCAGCCATTACATCTCGGAAGAGAACGCCTCTGGATTCTTTCTTAATTTTCAAAGTTCCGACGCAATCAAATTGGTAAATCATATTTCTCAGATCTATTTTAGTGGATAGTTTTGGTTTGTGATGCAGTTTTTGAGTTTCTGGGAGCACATGAAAATTAATTTTCATCAACTTCTTGTCATTCTCATCATTATTATCCATCATCATCGAGCTTCCGAAAGTTATTATACTGCTTGAGAGTATCATTGAAATCCACTGATTGCCCGGGAACTGATCAAAATTTTCACTTCCCAGAACCTTTTTTTTTTTTTTAATACAATATGCTTCAATCGTTCTCTGGACTTTCCAGAATTTCGTCATAAAGATGGGACACCTTCGCGATTCATCTGTCGCGAGCGCGCAATGCGCCAAGGTTCCAGGTCATTATGATGTTAGGAGTGACGAATTTATCGGGCAATATGGGGCGTGCTGCAACAAAACCAGACAAAGTGAACATAGTGAGTAAATCAAACTAGTAAAAAAAATTCATCTCTGTCCTCCCCCTTTCATACTTACCATATTCATTCTTCTCGAATGGAGTCGT
>RBNK01002079.1:0-12246 GCA_003990785.1 Endogone sp. FLAS-F59071 | reverse complement strand
AAAAAAAAAAAAAAAAAAAAAAAAAAAAAAAAAAAAAAAAAAAAAAAAAAAAAAAAAAAAAAAAAAAAAAAAAAAAAAAAAAAAAAAAAAAAAAAAAAAAAAAAAAAAAAAAAAAAAAAAAAAAAAAAAAAAGGAAAAAGGAAAAGAAAAAAAGTATATAATTTTTGAGCGGCGTGTCAATGTGGCAAAGGCAACTTTGAGGAAAAAAAAAATGCCGCCGAAAATTAGACTTGGTATATAGATATCGCCCAACTCGCTAACAGAAGCGAGTGGATTGAGTTCAAACGGCTGTTTCGTCATCACGAGGAAGCAACTTGGAGTACCATATACCAAGAAGCTAGGCCACCCAATGGCTCGTCTGGATTCCCTTTGAGAACGTCTTTGTACTTTCCCATGGAATATTTTACAAGGCACATATACAAAGTACGATTCGGTACGGGAATAAGGAACTAGATAGTTTTGGACCTTGACCTAGGAGAGGTACAGCGAGGTGAGTTTTGTCATAGGAGAAGAAAGATGGCTGTATCGCATGTACATATACACTAACTTGTGTTATTATAACTGTGTCCCACAGGTCCTCCTAGTAAACATTCACCTTTTTCCATTTATAAAACTGAGGATGAGATTTCCACTGCTAATATAATGGGACTTAGTCAACATTCAAAAACCCAAAGGTATATGATGGTGATGCGTTGCAGGGAGCAGACCCTAGAAAACATGAGATTCTCCATGGAAACGACGTGGGGCGATATAGCGCCGGCCTGCTTTACACTCGCCAGGAGGTTATACCAGATCCGCAAGAGGGGGGTATCCCGGTAACGTCATTTCCATACGCGGAGAAGGCCTTGTCTATATAGACTTCCTAACTTGCTACTGCTAGGAGCGGTTGGAGGAAGCGGAATGGCGTTTATGGCCGCGTCGAGTATTTTCCACCAGAGATGTTCAAGCTTCCATACTCCAGCCTTTCCAAAGTCTATAGGTACGGTTTTTTTTTTTTTTTTTTTAGCAGACTGTATTATCAAACTGACGTCTCACGGAGAAACTCCGGTGCCTGGCATGCCCAAAACCATTGGCTGATCTAATTCGTGATTGCTGGCAGAAAGAGCCCTCAGCCCAGCAAAAGTAGTGGCGCGAGCTCAGAAAATCGCAGAGGAGATACAATCAATACCGATATCAATGGAGACACGAGAGTTTGTCACTTGACGAAGAAATACATATGATGGGCGTAGCGACAACAACTCCTCCAAACAAACGACTCGACTTTAAGAGATGACTTCTACGCTTTCTCAGCATCTGTGCGCTCGTCTTGAGCGCCTTCTTAATAGACTTACGGAACCTCCAGGTCACAGCAATAACCTTTAACGATCCGTGGAAGTATTTCCCTGATCCTGAACGTGTTCTTCTTCATTATTTAGAAGGGCTTGGAGTCAAGGAACTCGAGCCATTTCTAGCCTGGATTCCGTCGGAAAAATTTTGTCATGATAGAGAAGCTTGGCCAAGGTGGTTGTGCAACTGCGTATGTACAAGGGTACGTTGAATAAGAGGATGTAGGTAAAAAACTACATCCAGATAGGTACCTCAGATATCCAATTTTGGCTTTGAAGGAAAGATGGTGTCCGTGGTTAGTACAGGTTTCGTTTAACTTACTATTGGATATATACTCTCATTTATCACATTTCCCATAGCGCAATGGCGTGCCTATAACTGCTAAGTAGACAGGAGAGGTTCATCGAACATCATGTCTTCCTAAATAGCCAACGCAGCATGTGTGCGAATCTTTTTTTTTTTTTTTTTTTTTTTTTTTTTTTTTTTTTTTTTTTTTAGTAATTACTCGAAACAAAGAGACCAACACCATTATGGATCAAACTCACGACCCCTCTTCCTCCCACCGATACTTGTTGGCAAAGAAATTTTCATGACGTCATATATAACATCCTAATTAGGACTAATTATCTGTCTCTTCTTTAATTATATATACTATGAAGATATTCAGGGGTGACCCGGATTTTCATGAAAATTGTCCCACTCCCACCGAGAGTGTTGATCAAGTGATTGTGCTCCCTACCCAATGTCCTAATGTGATATTCCGTTGCGATTGTCCCAAAAAAGAAGTAATCTTGGGAATTAGGAAATGATGTGTTACCCTTGAAAAACCTGGGGACCCCTAGACCTTTATCGGGCGAATTTTTGTTCTTGGGTAACATTTCCATCTTACATGTAGAATTGATATTTGTCAGTTTATGTACATTTAAAAATAGGAGATTTGTCCCAAATGATGTTTGCTAAATGCAATGTTGTGATCAAGAAAGAAGAAGAAGAAGATACATGCAGTTTAATTTCCCATTGTCAATGATACCGTGTGGTTGTGAAAAAAAGTGTCTATTTGATCTATTTCCGCATCACGACCGTCTCATTCTCTCCTAACCGATTAATTTGTTCAACCATTAACTAACCTCATCTCTCACCGTAAATTATCCAATTCTTTAATTAGTCTCCCAATTCCCACTTTCACCTCCGAGAACTGCACTCCGCACAGTAGATACCGTGCTTCCTCCACCATCTCCGGATCGCTCCCGACGTTCTCGTAGCCGATCACCCCTCCCTTTCCTACCACAAATCTTGTCCGGTCGATCGGTAGCCCCCGCCGCCCATCCTGCCCCGGCCGCTTGGTCCAATACTCGCCCTGGAACGAGATGCATGGCTCTGAACTCTGGCCGCCGCCGCCGCCGCCGCTACCGCCACCGCCACCATTATTGGGGACAACCCACCGCATAGGGCGCGACCCACGCTGCACAATCATATCGCCAAAGTAAAGGTCGCACAAGGCGATGGTAAACTCAACTACAACGGGGATTTTGGTCCCTCTAGAGGTGGTGGGAAGGCTGCGCGCGAGCCTGAGGTATACGTGCATGGGACTGAGGGCGAGCGAGCCCTCAAACTTCATGAAGGGCTGGCGACTCGAGGAGAGGAACAGCGGGAGGGTTGATTGAAGTGTCATACGATCAATACTGAAAGAAAAGGCGTCGTAACGTGCCATGCCAGCATGCCAATTATCGACGTGGGTCTGAATCTGTAGGAAGAGAAGGAGGAGATGCTTCTGTTATTAAGCTGAATAGCCATTTGGTGACAAATGTATTAGTCCTATCGCAGCATTTCAGCCATTGAGAGCCTAGTTTCTTGACTTTTTTCACAACCCAAGCTACCACCATCACTATAATGTCTTATCTATCCTATAAATATATATATATAAGAAAGAAACCTACCGAAATCTGCCAATTCCCATTTCTAACATTTTTCCTCACCCGCCCTTCAACATAGTTCGCTACAACATCTCGCATCACCTTTCCCGTACACATGAGTGCCCCCAGCTCTTTCCCCGACATCCACCAGAGTATCTCCCTCTCCAGCTCCGGTGGCAGTTCGAGGAGAACGCACCGCTCTGGTGGAGTCTCAAAGAGGGCAGGAGTACGTCGGGCCCGCAGCCGTGTAGGTTCGCCATTGGTTGCTGTAGCAGCAATGGTTCGGCGGTCACGGAAGCTAAACCGAGATGATGGCTTTATATCACGTGGAGGAGGGCGCAGTGACTGCAAAGGACCCGGAGTAATGATCGAGGGGTCTGCACGTGGGGTGGTAGTAGCAGTAGTGGTACTGGTGGTGGTTGGGGGTTCGGAAAGTTTGGCAGAGGTTTTGGCAGGGTTTTTGGCGGGAGGTTTGAAAGGGGCAGGGCCAAAAGTCTTGGGGGTAGCAGAGGTTTTAAAGCGGTCGGGGGCTCTGAAGCGGTCGGGGATTCCTGCGCGGTCAGGGATTCCCGCGTGGTCGGGGATTCCTGGACCGTCCGGGGTTCCTGCGCCGTCGGAGGTTTTGGTGCGGTCGCGGAAGGAAAAGCGAGGGTTGGGGGATTGAGAGACTGTAGGAGTAGCGGATGCGGGACGGCGGGGAGGAGTTTTGAATACTGATCTAGGAGGAGGTACCGTGGTCTTTGGCTTGAGACTGGTAGGTGTACTATTATTACCCCGATCGCGCAAGGGATTAGAACGGGGGGTGATTGGAGCTGCCGTCGAAGACGTAGGGTATGAAGATCGCGAGGGCAAAAGCGGAGTGGAGGCTGATGCGCGAGCTAATGAACGTATAGGTGAGGACACGGATGCCGTGGGAACGATGAGATTGTTTGAGACTTCCGGTGTGGAGTAGTTTTGCCGCTCGCGGAAAGGGAAGCGACTTGTGGAAGGGGACCTCGTTTCGCTCTCTTGTGGGCGCTTCGAAACGACGTTCTTCAGGGCGGAGACGAACGTGTGAAGGCCGCGGCGGGGCCTCTGGCTGGCGGTAGACTGCGACGGTAGCGGGTCTATTGTAGTGGCCATGGGGTTGAGAAGGAGGATGAGAACGGGGGGGACGCAAGGTTTATTCGATGCAGCAGAATTGTGGTGGGACAAGAGCAACTTTGCTTTTTTTGTCTATTGATTGAAAAGCCACAGAGTGGCGGTGGCTTGTGCTCGGCTTGGCTTGTTTATTCCGCAAAAAGCCTTATCTGCTGCAAAATAGCTTTCTTGCCATGCATTACTATTGTGCCATTACTATTGTGCTGACCGCCCAAAAGCAGATATCTCTTTTGGTGTGCCACCTTGAGAAAATTGTGTGACTCTTCTGAAAAACCATTTAATTATACAGCTGTTTGCCTATATACATCAGGAAAATGGTTTTATAGTTCATGAACAGAATTTACTAAGAGCTATAAACAAAACAGATACTAGTCATAGACTATGAACTGTTTTTAACAAACTTGCCAGAACAGCCTATGAACAATGTGTGAACAGTTCTAGAACACATGAACAATGCACAAACAACCCTAGAACAGTATTGCAAAATAACAAACAGCCCAGAACAGCCTACAAACAGCCTATAAGCATAGATGCTAGTCATGGACTATGAACTGAAAATATTTTCCTAAAGTAGTCTATCTAATAATATTGACTTTATATCTACTTCATGGGATGTTGTACAAAAATATATATCCAAAGGAACTGTTGGTTCAATCGCAATTTCCCTCGGTGGCTCTCCTTGCCATTCACATTTATCATTCCCTTTGCCCCAATAATTCTATCCTCACGCTTCAACACAAACACATATGCACTTAATGCTTCTTCGAACCGGCATACGACCTCCACCTCCTGCATCGGCCTCACCTCCCTCTCAAACGACACCTCAAACCCTGTCATATCCTCCGGTCCGTGCTTAAACTTTCCGGCCAACCGCCCTGCGACCAACGCATCGTCGAAAAACGCAATGTACCGCGCATTCGTCGCATGCCCAATGAAATTGATATCCGAGTTCCGCACGATAAATCGGTATCGGAAAGCATCCGTGGGAACCTTGGGATCTTGGGCCTTGCGAAAGATCGAGTGCATATTGTGTCGGCTCCTTTATGGCCACTGACACGCCATCGGGGAACACTTGTGGCCGCATAGTACGCTTGTTGACGAGAACCACGGTGGTCGTGGCCGTGGCGAGAAGAGTGCGGGTCCCGTCCGGGTTTTCGGCGTGGATAAACTCCTCAAACGAAATGGTCGTTTTGCCGTACTTGACTAGTGCATTCTCTATCTTTATGGGCGCGAAGGTGGGCTGGTATGGATATACAAAGCGATGCCGCGCAATATGACAAGCAGGTCCGAGTCCCAGTTACGAGGATCGGTTTCTGGGTTTTCGTTGGGCGGCAGTGGCCAAGATAGACTATAAGGGCCTCGTGATAGGCGGTGGGAGTGGTTACATCAGACCCCTTGTATACAACAAATGCAGTTCTGAGGGTCATTGGAGTTATTGTTTAAAAATCCGATAAGCCACCTGCATTATGATATACATATTTATGTTTACAAATCTCTGCATAAAGAAATATTCAACATTTGGGGCACTTTTTTTTTTTTTTTTTTTTTTTTTTTTTTTTTTTTTTTTTCAGAAACACTACACTGTTTTATAATACTAAATAAAAGTCAGGACAAAAGTGTTGATAATTCCATATGTACTATTTTCTATTCCAGTTGGTTTGGCCTTATATACTTAGCATAATACTTCACTTCTTTCTTATTAACTTTTGGGCATTATAGATAGTCTGCTTTTTGATAAGAATTTGTTGTTGATAAGAATTTGTTAGGTGTTTGCATCTAGCATCTTCATATATAATTAATTAATTAATTTTAACAACAATATTTAACTAAAATATATAAAAGAATATAAATATAGTATTAAAATATAAAATATGATGTTAAAATATAAATATAGTATTATAACATAATTAGAATTGTTGATAAAGCTGCCAATATTGTAAGAAATAATTTTTTTTAAAAAAAAAAAAAACTGAAGCAAAAAGGCTAAATCTTATTTAATACTTATAAGTTTATTTATTTACTTAATTCTCTAAAGTTTATACTATTGTAATAACTATATAACTAGCATATGATTTTATGAATATTACAATCACTAAGTGACTATATAAGTAGTTATAAGTTTGCAAAGTTTGTATATGCAGAGTTTATATAAATAACTAAGCTTAATTAAAGCATCTTTACTAGTTATATTAAATTTTATTAAATTTTAATTAAATATAGTTGAAATCAAATATAGTTGAGATTTAATCTTTCTAAATTTAAGAAGTAACTTTCTCACTACATCAGGAAACTATTTTTAGTTCATAGTCTATGACTAGCATCTGTACTTATAGGCTGTTCGCAGGCTGTTTGCAGACTGTTTGCAGGCTGTTCTAGCTAGTTTGTAGTTCATGATATTGTTCTAGAGATGTTCAAGGTTCATAATATTATTCTAATGGAGTTTTAGAGTAGTTTGCAGCTGTTTGCCAATAATAGTTCATAGTCTATAACTAGCATCTGTATCTGTAGCTATTTTGTTTATAGCTCTTAGTAAAATAGTTCACAGCTCTTAGTAAAATAGTTTATGGATTAATTAACCATTTTTCTGATGTAAGCTTATTTAAATCTTTTTTTATAATTTATATATCTTATTATAAAATATTTTTATATTATTTTGATATATTTTTTAAGATTATCTATAATAGATATATAGTAAATAATATTTTCTTATTACTTTTTATAGAGTACTATAGTATCTTTCATCTTGTCCTTAAATATAGTTCCACTTTGATTATACTTTAATTTATATAAACACTGTAAAATTTGTTTACATTTTTCTAAATATAAGAATTTTAATAAACTATAAGACTTTTTATAATATATTTAGTTCTTAAAAATGATTCAGCAAAGTTACTAAGAATACAAGCTTAGAAATCTTTGTTTTTTTACTTATTACTAATGACTAAGTCTTGAGCTATTGCTAGCTATAAAATATAAAGCTATATATCTTCAGAGGTATCTCAGTTTTTCTCTTTCTTTCTTCTTAGTATTTCAGAGATTGATATTCTAGATAGAGATAAACTAAAGAATATAATAGATAAAGTAGAAGGCTTAGTGAGTAAAGCAAAGGGCTCAGATGAAGCAGAGGGCCCAGCAGATGAAGTAAAGAGCCCAGTAGATAAAGTGAAGAGCCCAGCAGATAAAGTAAAGGGTTTAGCAGATAAAGTAGAAGACCTAGCAGATAAAGCAGAAAGTGAGAGTATAACATTTATATTGAGAAAGGTTGGGAGTGGCTGAGGATGATTACACTCACATTTAATCAAGATTTAGTTATGGGTGATTTTCAGACTTATAAATTTAGGAGGGATTTAGTTGCCCGGAGTATCAAAATTTTAGGAGGCGTTTAAGTGTGACCGGTGGAGATGCTCTTACCTAATAGAATAGCCTATTATGTCACCGCAATTTAGTGACTGCGGCGTAAAATGTAAATATTTGACTCTCCCACTCCACACTCCACGTATCCACATAGCACAATGCACCACAACCACCAAACCATTGTCAATCTTTTTGGGGGGCTCAAGCCTCTCTGTCTTCAATTTGACCCTGAATTCCCGGATCACACCATCGCTACCCTTAAGAATCGCCTGCATGAGCTTACGTCTGTCCCCCCTGATGCCCAACGCCTCACCACCCTCGGCGGACGTTTCATTACCGACGACCAGCTAATTTTCGACCCGGCCGAACCTGATGGACCCATCACATTTAACATGTCGCTCAGATTGCCCGGCGGGAAGGGTGGGTTTGGTTCCATGCTAAGGGCACAAGGCGGTAGAATGGCGTCGCAGAAGACGACCAACTATGAGGCTTGTCGCGACCTATCGGGGAGGAGGCTGAAGACGGTAAACGAGGCTAAGAAGTGAGTATAAAGTCCTTTTTGCAGATATTTCTTTCAAGCTGTTTATCACGCGGAATCTAAAGTTTGGAAGGAGGTGTGAAGAAAGGGCAACATACCATGTATGACTAAAAAGAAATTATAGGCAAGGAGATGTTATCTTAATACTCAACGCTCCATATTGTCGTGTATGGCGATGATAACACTGTATAAACATAAACCACCTAGAATCTATAACGCCTAATTACACATTCACTCATTATATATATCAATATTTCGCCCTAGACTCGCCGATCTCCTTGAGAAACAGCCAGAAATTGAGAAGGCGAAGCGCGAGCGCCTCCAGCGCAAGATTGAGCGTGGCCTCAAGGAGCCACCGCAAAAGAAACACCGCTTCAACGACAACAAGTTTTTGGAGGACCGCGTAGAGGTGATTGAAGGGGTCAAGAATGCCGTGGCTGCTGTGGTAAAGAAAGGACTGGGCAAGGGAAAGAACAAGATGGAGAGTGAAAGTGAGGATGAGGGGATGGAGGAAGGCGAGGCGGCGTTGGCAGGGTATTGGGATGAAGGGATGTTTGAGGAAGAAGAGGAAGGCGAGGACGAGGAGGACGAGGAGGACGAGGAGAACGAGGGGGATAATGAAGAAAAAGCAGAGAGTGAGGATGAAGAAGGGGAGGAGGATAAAGCGGTGGAGGGTGGTGATACAGGATCGACTGAAGACGAATCTGGATACTCATCTAATAATGGCACAAATGACAATGCCTATAAGGATAAGGGTAAAGGCAAGGAGTCCAAGAAACGGAAAGAACGCGTGTGAGCGTTCGGTTATTTGCTGACTCGGTTGATTGCACTCTTTTCTCTCATGATGCCATCCCGAACACTCTTGGACTTTGATGTATCAAACAGCTTTGCATTGCTTTTGGAAGGTTTCTTTTCTTATTCTTCTCACTCACCAGCTCTTGTCTACCGGACTTTGCGTTTGTGCTTCGCTTCTTAGCCTTTTGGGATTATTATTTCCCTTTCTATGTTTAGACTATTAGTTTAAAGCTTTAATGCTCTAATGAAATACATTGCGCATCAAAAATTTAATTGAGGTATGAGATACATGTCGTAATTTGAGGGGTGGGAAATGGCCGCTGAAAAATTTGAAGTCACGTGACAGATGATAGTCAGAAGGGCGGTTCTCGCGGAGCTGCATCCTTACCCCAGCCAGGTCCACCCCAGTTCTCTGCTCCGCATCCATCCATCCGTCAATCATGCTTCTGTACCGCGACATCGTGAGCAGTGAGTTTCCCGTCTTGCAGCCTTATTTTCATTTTTATTCATGCGAGCGATCCTGATCCCCTTCTCTCGATGCAAAATGAATCATCTTTATAGACGACGAACTCTTCTCTGATGCCTTTCCTATCAAGGAAGTCGAAGACATTGCCATCGAGGTTGACTGCAAGGTGGGCATCTCATTCCACTTTCCCGAGGCTTCTATAGTGTCGTCAAGACTACCGGAAGCTCACGCACTCCATCGTTGATTTCCCCCCCCTAGATGATCCAAGTTAAGCAGGGCGCTGATGTTGACATTGGAGCCAACCCCTCTGCCGAGGAGGCTGATGAGAGCCTGGAGGACGGCGTCGAGACTGTCAACAATGTCGTGTACTCGTTCCGCTTGACGCAGACCTCTTTTGACAAGAAGTCGTACATGACTTACATCAAGGGTTACATGAAGAGGCTTAAGCAGGAGCTCCAGGAAATCAACAAAGAACGCGTTCCTATATTTGAGAAGAAGGCCTCCACTCTTGTTAAGGGGATCTTGGAGAACCTTAAGGTATGATTTGAGAATTTTTTTCTATATTTTTTAGACGCATCTGTCCTCTTTGCTTGGCCATGTTGAGATACACTCCAGCCTTGACGTTTTTCTGAATCATGTACTGTTTGAAATCATTGCAGGACTACGAATTTTACATTGGCGAATCTATGGATCCTGAAGGTATGGTTGCTCTCCTGAATTATCGTGAAGACGGTGTCACGCCCTATTTCACGTTCTTCAAAGATGGTCTCAAAGTCGAGAAATTGGTAAGTTTCACATACCTCTGGTATTGGGATAGTGGAGTGACTGAACTTTTTAGTTTTTTTTTGCTTGTTAATAATTATTCCCTGTTTACTCTTTCTCCAAATTTTGAAAATAGTAAAAAAGCGAAAAGAAAAATCAATTTGCGCATTCATTTTTATCTGTAATGGTCATTCCAAGTGTCATATCATAAAGTGCTCTTCCCACAACAAACCTTATTATGACGTTTTCCGGGGTTGAAGATTTATGGTTCCGAGGTTGGAAATGAGACCGAGCGTCATCGTGTACCTCTCTTGGCTTTGGGGAAAATATGGTAAGCGCACAAGTAGGTAAATTACGAAGTTCCACGCAGAATTCAAGGCTCTACGATAGATTACATTACGATCAAGAGGATAGAGAAAAAGCAGAGATGGACGAATCCGTTGGGGCTGTTTGCAATAGTAGTCGGGATTGCATACCCTACGAGGAAATTGCTTTAGAGATATTCACTTCATGCTTTTGGTATTCATTGATTTATTGATTGATTAGATTACCATTCCGGGATAGTGGCAAATCCAATCATTCTGATTCAATATTGAAGGCGGACCAAATCTTTTAGTTATTTTAATCAAAAATTAATATACACCCTTATACCAGTTATGTTATCTTGACACCTGATAAAAAAATTGGTCCGCCTTCAAAAATAATCACCCATATTCATAATATCGTTGTCAAAGAGGCCCAACAGTTCATAATGTCGGAAAAGTATTTAATTAATTAATAGCAGTCCCGAGTCTGCGTTCCTGAGATTTAGCCCACATTCCTAAGATTTAGTTTGCATTTCTGAGCTAGTCCTGACAGTGTTAGAACAGAAAAAAAGGAAAAAAATGCACGGCTCTTTCCCTATTCGACAAAGGTATAGATTTAACACATCCGAAACGGGCAAAAAAGAAAAGGATGAATTATTCTCAATGAGACAGGCTGAGTCAAGAGAGAAGACACAAGTGCGATGATCGTGATAAGATGGTTATGCCAAAGGCGTCACACCAGGTCATCTGACTCATTCCAAATCTCGAGAGCGCGTCATAAAAAGCGCGAATCTTTTTCTTTATCTCCATCCTCTCTCTCTTCGCCGCAAAAACCATGTCAAGGCTCTTCACATCCGGTGTTCGTGCCGCTACCCGCGCTGCTCAATCCCGTGGCTATCAAGCCCTCGTCGCCGTGCGTCCGTACTCGTTGCTCACGAGACCCGCGACCATGAACACCATCAGCTCTGCTGTGAAGGTTGGGGTAGGTTGTGGTTGTGGTTGTGGGATCGATCCGCATCAAATCCTCTCTTCTCCGATCTACAGGATTGCCCCAACTCAACTCTCTACGCTTTTGTGAATGTTTACTAGCTGGCGTCCACCCAAACGCGTACCCTCAAAACCCTTGACTTTGGCGGCACCCAAGAGGTCGTTTACGAACGCGACGACTACCCGTCGGCCAAGCTCCTCGAGACCTTCAAGAATGACACCATCGCCGTCCTCGGTTACGGTCCGCAGGGCCACGGTCAGGCCCTCAATATGCGTGACAATGGTCTCAACGTCATTGTCGGCGCACGCCGCGGTCGCTCATACGACAAGGCTGTCAATGAAGGCTGGATCCCCGGAAAGACCCTGTTCTCTATCTCCGAAGCATCCGAGAAGGGTACCATTATCATGAATTTGCTATCCGATGCCTCCCAGAGGGAGACCTGGCCTGAGGTTAAGAAATACCTGACCAAGGGGAAGACCCTGTACTTTTCGCACGGGTTTTCCATCGTGTACAAGGATCAGACCAACGTCGTGCCGCCGGCCGATATCGACGTCATTTTGGTAGCTCCCAAGGTGTGTATTCTCTTTATTTTGTCGATTTTTTTTTTTTCCCTTCTAGATTGCAGAGCACTAGCACGCATTTCCAATTTTCTCTTTTTT
>RBNK01002078.1:0-12248 GCA_003990785.1 Endogone sp. FLAS-F59071 | reverse complement strand
CGAAAAAAAAAAAAAAAAAAAATAGAAGAAGAAAAAAAATGGGATTAAATCATCTCCCATCTTAAAACAAGCCCAATTTCCAGCATCGTTTTCTGCGAAGGAGCGTGAAAACGGTGCTGCAAAGATCATAGAATATTTAGGGAGGACGGCTTGAAAAAAAAAAAAAAAAAAAAAAAAAAAAAAAAAAAAAAAAAAAAAAAAAAAAAAGTACATATTTTTCATGGCATGGGAATGCAATTCCGAATTCAGTTACTTGTGATTTGGGCTAAGCGTATTTGGGTCTTGGTCCCCGCACTTATGACACTTATGGACTCTGCTCCCTCAAACAGGAAACAGGAACGTGATTGTCGCACTAATATATACATCCGCAGCATATCAATTTGAATGCCCGAGTTATTATGCAAACAACCCAAATAACCTCGCGTTTTGTGGGACAAAAACATTTAGAGATATACAAATAATAACAATAAATTGTTTATAGGGGTAGCCAGCTGAAGAGGAGTAGTAAATAAATAAATAAAACGCCACAGGAATATGTGTCAATTATAAAATGATAGATTTTGTAGATTGCGTTTAGGCGTTTGGTTGGCTTTGTCAGGTTTTGCTGAGCGTGGTTCAGGGAGGGCATATTTGAAAAAAGCAGCCTAAGCCACCGATTCAATTTGCCACTTCAATTTGCCACCGTTTTTTTGATTTGCCACTTTACCACCAAATAGGGATGCGGAATACAGACGCGGAATACAGAAAAGAGGATTGTGCATAATACCGACGCGGAATACGGACCCAGAAACACGAACACGGAAAATACAGACACGGATATGGATAAATCGGACGCGGAAATACGGATGCGGACGCAGAAATCAGACGGACACAGAAAAAGAGACGCGGACGCAGAAATACAGATGCAGACGCAGAAATTGGACGTAAATTTGCTGGTATCGTTTTGTTCACTACACAATATCTTCTTAATTTCATATCTATTCCAGTTCTTTTATCCAATGTGTGGCGAGCTTGGTGTTCATAGGTGCTATCAATCTCTCTACAGCTGGGTTGAGAACGCCAATACATTTGAATATGAACGTTTGATCCAGTACTCTTTTATTAACATCCGCAGAACATATTCACTATTAGACTCAAGAATTCGTACCCGACAGTTTTCCTTAATAACTGAAATTACTAATAAACAAAATTATAGCATCACATCACCTGGCCTCGCGACCGAATTGACAGTATTACCTCAACAAGACCTCACACTTTCTCAGGTTCAAGAACGTTTCCGATTAGCGAAGCAAAGATGCTGTTGATGACTGCGGTGGTATTGGTAATAATTGTGGTCGGGAGCAGGGTGTTGGTGATGATTGCGGTATCGTTTTGTGTGTCGTCGTTTTGTGTGTCGTCGTCGTTTAGTGTGTCGTTGTTTTTGGTCGCTGTCGTTTTGTCGTAATTTTAGTCGTCGTCGTGTCGTCGTTTAGTGTGTCGTCGTTTTTGTGTATCGTCGTCATTTAAAAATAATTGAGAAGTAAATTTATGTATCAGGTTAAGCGGAACAGACCATGTTTTGCAAATCTTTTAAATCCTTGCCTCTCCCCCTCTTTTAATTTCATTTTAAATATGTGAATTGCATGTAATCAGTCAGTTCATGACAACCCGAAATTGTGTGCATGAGAAGTCTCTCGAAATGCGTACATGTACAATCGGTAAGTTCATGAGAACCTGGATTGACAAAAATAATATACAGAGAGGTGCGTGAGGTAAGGTACAGAAAGGGATTGCGTTCGTCTCTTTATTTAATTATGTATGTACATGACAGCCTGTAATGTGCTATCTATATCCGGACTGACAAAAAAAAAGATATATATTACAGGGCGCTGACTGGTTGCCGGGATTCCTCCTTTAAAAATTGAATCGATTCGAGCCGCAATTTTTCGATTCAATTTAAGATAGACCAAAGATCGAATTGATTGCTGCGTTGCATCACAGTCATCGGAATAGTTTCCTATTGGCACGCGACGTTATTATATTGGCAACCACTGAATAGGGAATGTTGCGGAATAATGTCTACCACGAAGAAAAGAACGAATCTCAAACTTTTTCCCCTCTCAATGACCCGCTTTATCACAATTGCCATATCTTCACAGATATTGACCAAAGAGTCTAAGAGCACGGCCAGCACTCGTTGATATAGCGGCTCAGCGTCGTCGTATTTGCCTTTATGAGCATAAAGCCAGGCCAGATTGTTCAGCAATATCGCCGTGTCCGGGTGCCAGCGCTCGTTGAAACAGAGGTTTAGCCTCATAATATTTGTTCTGGCTATAGTAAAGCGAGGTGCGGTCGTGACGGTTCGGTTTCGGTTTGGCGCAAGATGCAGAATCTGCAGATCGGCCCATATTTATATCAGTTATGTCATCTGCTGAAGATCAGATAAATTAATTACGTCACGAACCCAGATGTCCGGGTGCATCGATCCAAACACTTGATCCAAGAACTCGGCCTCGATATATTTGCCCTCGTTATAGTAGCGCGAGGCCAGATTGCTCAGCGCCAGCACAGTGTCTTGATGCTCTGATCTCAATACTTTTTTCGCTGACGGGCATGTAGGATTTGAAGATATTGGGATTAGGGGCTAGCATCTGCTCTGAGGGAAGGGGCTGACGGTGGAACACCGAGGGTTTTGGAGATGACATAAATAACGACGTTGTTGAAAGTGACTGTGGTGCATGATGGCAAAGATTATGATGAATGAAGCAGTAAATTCAAAGGGATTAAGCAAGATACAGTCATGTATCACCATAAAGACCGTTCTAACTTCACTTGAATATCCTTGCCTTGACGCTTGCCTGATTAAACATTACATTGTTGTCCCTAACCTCAACCTTCACCTGCTGGAAGCTAGTCCCTAACTTTTCTTCCACCAACTCCGTTTCCAACATCGTTTCCAACATCTGCCCGTCGCTTAGGTTACTCCACCAGGAATGAGATGATATTGCACCCACTTCCTCATGGCCAAGCTCTCGGGTGGCAGCGAACGCCTCGTCGCAAGGGGCCAAAATGGTGATAGGCGCGCCTTCTTCAAATTGGTACTTGATTCCAACGGCGCGGGGGAAGCAAAGTGGTGAACGTCAAGGCCGACAAGATATTTGAGCGTGGTGAAGCTCAAAGCCGTGGGGCGGAGTACGGTGGAAATGGTCTGGATGATCTCGCCGTCATTCACTTTGATGCCACCATCCAAGTGTCCCATGGTAGACACCACCTCACTTTGCATTATCGGAACTGTAATGTAACGGTAAAACATTAAAAATAAAAAAATAAAAAGAAGCGAGGGAAAGTTTGATAAAAGCACCACGTGTATCTAGGATCTCCCTTCCCCCTCCCTTTCTCCTCAATTTTTTCTTCTTTTCCCTTTCCTCTCTCCTTCTTCCGATTTTTCGAAAATACAATAAGACAATGAAATAAAGAAATATCCATCCGACAGAAATGTTGGCAAATAATTACCTCTTTTACTCCACCACAAGTTACGGGATTGAGTGGCATTTCCAGAATGCATATGATACATAAGCAAGGTAAGCAGGTCCATGCGCCCGGGTCCGGATTTCAAATAGCTTTTCTCTATCGCATTGAAACAGGAGAAAGCACCGGATATTGGGGCAAAGACTGTATAATTCTTGTTTGCAGAGGTCCGAGATCGGGCTGGGAAGCGATGGTTGCAACTGCAGACAGCAGACACGTTTAGGATTAGTAACAGAAAATGTGTGGAATAAGTAAGGTGCACGCGTCCATTGAGTCATGCATATTACTTACCAATATCCTGGAGAGGTTGCGGCTGCAGTAGTTCCAGGTGCGTTTCCGGCACCGAATGGAAGAATGCAAGGCGAGACGGATTACAAGGAAAAAGGCGAGTACCGAAATACTCTGCAGAATCTTGAGAAATGAAAGCATGGTGGGAAGGAAATGGAATGCAAGACGAGAGTTCTACAGCACCTGCAAGCAGTAACTGGTGGTAAAACTTCAGCTTAATAAATTGACTCTTAGAGGGCTTCTCCAGAGAAGACATTTTGTATGCTAAATAATAGCCAAAAGGTCCACTGACCTTTTTGAAGTTGGTTCCGAGGACCTAGCTAGTCTTTACAACTATATCTTGCCATCATTTTTTTTTTTTTTGTTTGTTATTTTGTCTAGAGTATTCGGAAAAATATGCATTCGTTATCAATATATATTTGATTAAGTTCTACGCGCAAAGCCTTAGTAGCGATCAAGGAGTTCTTCACGCAATGCCTTAGTAGTAAGTCTACTGTTATGATATTGAATCTGGAAATCAGATCATACAAATATCAAATGACGTCCTACCATTCTGTTCAACGTTTTGACGATCCTCACTATAAAAAACCTCTCGCATTTAATCATAGACTACACGTATTATTCATTTGCAAGCAGTTTGTATGACATCATTATAAATTTGAAACCTAGTATCTATATCCAGCATTTCTGTACCCAGCTATATCCTTACTTATTCTATATCTGGAGATTTTCTGGAGATAGGCAAAATATATTTAAATATTAATAGGAGACTCAGAATATTCTAGATATAACAATATATATCTGGATTTTTTTATATATCCAATACTCAGAGATAATAAATACCAGGCTTTAATTTCATGATAATAAATATTGCATACATGCTAGATAGATAACACATCATAAGAAAATTCTTTCAATGTATAAATATTGGCTGGCTACTTATTTTTCAGGCTTTTCTTATATAGCTCTATAACTGAGCAGTTTACTGATTACTCTTTGTATAGTTCAGCAAGGCAAATACTCTAAACTAAGTTAGTAAACTAAAGTTAGTACTTTTTAATAATTTTTATAAAATTATTATATATCTTAATATATTATTACTAGGTATTTAAAACAATGTGAGCTTAATTTAATTGTATTTTAGAAAAAAAAGAGTACTTATATAATATTATATTAAAAGTATATTATTCTATAGTGCTAAGTAAGTAATATGCAAAAGTCTATTACTAACTTTATAACACTTATACAGTAATATAATATATCTTGTAGCTAGTTATATAAAAATTAAAAAAAGAGATTCAACTTCTAGAATTTACTTTATTCTTTTTACCTTGCCTTTGTACTTCATTTCTATTTTTTTGTATATGATGTTAACAGATTTTAAATAGCAAGCCTACTATGTACCACTTTTTGTGATTGGCTTGCTAAATAGTAAAATGGTATTAGAGAATCTGTTTGCAGGTGCAAAAACCAAGTCACGTGAATTGTTTGTTGGTTGTCTCTCGGAGTTGTGGCTTGGTCACAACGTCATATTTCAATAGATGACATCACCTGCCTTTCTGCTTATTTATTAGGTATTGCTTATTTCCGAGGTATTTTTACCCCTTGTACTGCGCTATCAACTCTACTATGACTTTGCAAGCCTATAGTACACTTGATGCCGAGATAGCCTCGTTTGCTGCATTTTGCGAGCCAAACGATGCTGAGATATTTGCACGCAACTGGGTGATCAAGAGGGTCGAGAAGTGTATTCAAACCTTCGACAAGACAGCAACCATCGAGACTTTTGGAAGTTTCAAAACCGGTCTCTCAACGCCACTAAGGTATACATCTAATACTCTTATTTTGATTTTTAGTGGCATTTTTAATCGGAATACTGTCTTATACTTTTATCTTCATCGTATTCTAGTGATATAGATATCGCGATATCACTACCAACCTATGATAAAGTACCACCTAGTGTTCTTGACAAAATCGCAGCCAAATTCGTGCAGCTGAAAATTACTCTTAGAAGTGATGTGGAAGTTATCAGGAAAGCACGAGTATGTATTTTATTTTTCTATACCTTGCCCCAACGTGAGTCTACAGTTACACTAATAAGATTCTCCGAATTTTGTCATTTTCAGGTACCACTAGTAAAGCTCAAGGAATCCACGACAAGAATCGAAATCGATTGCAGTTTTAATAACGTTGTGCCAAGTACATCCCGTATCAGAATGTACATGGATAATAACCCAAAACTTCGTGAGTTGTATTTAGTTATCAAAAACTCTTTGGCACAGCAAGACGCAAGATATATTACTCCTAAAGCTGGTGGACTTGGAGGGTATTCACTAATATTGATGCTCATAAGTTTTATTGAGGTAAGTATCAATATTCAACTAGACAAAAACTAAAGATTATATTGCTTGCAATTAGAGATTTTTAAAAATTGATTGATAACCTGTTCTAGTATAATTATTCTCTCTAAAATGCATTTATGTCTTTGAAATTTAGTTAGAGTCATCAAAACTTGCTTCCCAGAGTAGTGGATGTATCCTCATAGGCTTCCTGAAGTTTTATAGCGAGTTTGAATTTCAGAAAAAAGGGCTTTCATTCACTGGAGGTGCTTCATACATATATTCAGTGAGTAGTTACGGTTTTCATTTATATTCAGTGAAGTATTTATTATATCACATAATAAGCTCATCAGCAGTATGGCTTTAATATTTAGTGGGACGATGGGCCAATGAAAACACAAGGTCGAATAATAATATGCAACCCTGATGAACCTTGTATGGTTACCTTTCCGATATGATTTGTTAGTATTTCTATAGTCCATAACCAACTCGCAAATGTCTCATATTACTAATTATTTTTTAAAACATGCACAGGCTCAAACGTCGCCGCTATGACCTGTCTATATCCGAAAATCGCGCGAGCCTTCTGTATGCTTGCGCAGTACTTGGAGACTCGACTTGCCAGTAATAGCGCTACTATTTTGAATGGAATTCTTACAATTACTTTGCAAGCCCGTAATGCTCGTCTACGAATGAACCGCCTGTATATCAACATGATTCAGGACAACAAAGAGCCAAATGTCTCTACCCTCGAGCCTTCCTCAAGCTTTTCTCACGATTTCCCAAATACCGGCTCTTTATCGAAGCCTTTGATGGGCTCTTCATCGAAACCTTTGACGTACCAAGCGTTACTATGCAATGAAAATTCTTCTACCCAAAAAAACTGGGGGTCGCGCTTGCCAAACCACATGCATAGCAGCCCAAGGTCTTGTTTGCCTCTGACGAGAAACATTATGTCTAGGTTATCTCCAACCAAGAATACCTCAAGCTCGTCATATCTACACACTAAAATTTGTGAATGGATGAAAACGGTACCATATGATAAGGAAAATGTGGATAAGCATGACTCTACGTCATCATACGGGCAAACTGACAGCCGTGACCATGGCGAAAGGGTTAAGAGAATTGAGAGTTGCGAACAGACGAGAGTGCCAATTAGTAAGGAGAGTCAGGGAGAGCGCGTGTATATGAAATCAGATTCAAGAAGCATGCGCAACAACTATTCGCGATCGAGGTCGGCTTCGCCAGTACGATCAAGGCCAAACCAAAATAGTTCAACAAAGAGGTCGAGGAGTCCAAGCCAGACGGCTATTCGACCGTTAGGCAAAAATGTCAGCAGCTTAGACAAAGGTGAAACCAGATTGAAAGACAGTAAGCGAGTAAAGGTGGAAAGTGAATTTAATCAAGGATAGTTTCGGAATCCAGATTGTCTAGTACGAGGGATACGGGTTCATGAAAGAGTATGGAGGGCCAATAAGTGTTGCTATAACGCGTGCTAGTTCTGTTTGCGGGACTTAGTGTTTATTCATTTTTATCGTAGATTTATGTTCCTCGTGATTTTTCGCTGTATCGGCGGCAGATTTTTAATGCTTTTATTCATTGTATTAATTCTCTGTTTGTTGTATTAATTCTTTGTTTATTAATTATTAACGATATATAAAACTTTATCATTTTGTGATAAAAAAAAAAAAAAAAAAATTGGCGGCGGAATCGGGCT
Source organism: Endogone sp. FLAS-F59071 (assembly GCA_003990785.1). Classification (NCBI taxonomy): domain Eukaryota; kingdom Fungi; phylum Mucoromycota; class Endogonomycetes; order Endogonales; family Endogonaceae; genus Endogone; species Endogone sp. FLAS-F59071. The sequence continues at coordinate 4,397 of RBNK01002078.1, read as the reverse complement.
GCTAACAGAATTTTTCTTTTTCGCTACAGTTTACTCCAAAACAACAATAACAATAACAACTGTACCTGAAACCCCAACTCATACCTACTGAACGTTTTACTTTTTGGTTTATTTTTACGAAAAATGATTAAATACAACACAGCCCGTAATAAATAAAAATAAACTAACACGAATGCAATGCGAAAAGAAAAACGGAAAAAAAATATGTGAAAGAAATGCGACACAAAAAGGAATGAAACGCGAAAAAAAAAGAAAAAAAACCCCTAATGCAAAAGGGATATGAAAAAAAGTTTATCACTGACTAGCTACGCAATCATCACCAAACCGAAACGGCATACATCGTGTATACATGCTCAATGCTCTCAATGATTATAGAGTCTTCTATGATATATTTCTATTCCTAGCTGTCAATTTATTGTGAAATCACCAGTGAGTACTAACCACTGTCATGTGTATATTGTGACAGACTAAAATCTACTATCAGCAAAATACTCAAGAATGTGTATTGATGAGAGAAGTAAAATGTGGTAGTAGATTATAGGTGTTTTAGCAGGTTATGCAGTGGTGACTTTGAAGGGTGTAGGGAAGGTATATGACTAGCAAGAAAATGTGTATCTGTTAAGTTTTCCAATATCTTGAACTAATGCTTACTCTCTGAGTAAGGCTCAACTATCCTTCAGGTTATCTATAGGAAGCTTTCTTAGCTTGTTGTAATCTGATCTTTATTGGAAGAAAGAGGTAGGGTATTTATATAAAATGGAGGGAGTGATATATGGGTGGCTGCCCAAAACTTCTAGTATAAATGATTAGATAGTAAATAATTAAGGAAGTATATATGATAATAATATAATAAGGATAATATCTAAAATGATACAAATATCTTTAAGTATGATACTATAGCTCAAGATGATACTAAGTATGTGAATAATACTATCATCAGTATTAATACTATTATCAGTGTTGATGATATCATTAGAAATTCCAAATCAGATAAGTTATAAATTATTATAGAAAATTACTTCATCATAATATCTATCAATTATTATTTAGTTATAATTTCTTATTATTTTACTCTATATAATATTAGATATTAGCAAATATATATTAAACTTCAGTAGGAGATTGACCTTGAATTATAGTAAACAAATGCTAATAAAGTTTCTTATAAAGATGATAACTATCATTTATTAAATATAAACTTTATATATTAAATGCTAATAAAGACAATGCTAATGAAGATAATAAATATCATATATTGAATATAAATGTTGATGAAGACAATAACTGAAATATTGTACATCAATGAAGACAACTACTTACAAGTATTGAAGTTTAGAAACAAGACAGAGATATAGATAGTAACAAAACTCTTGAAATATATAGAGTAACATTAGGTTAATGATAAATGGAGTGGGGCTGTCATCACTATTTTTCTCTCTCTTCCACATCAGTACATCACCACATCATTCATTACATTACACAAAGTAAATTTCTAGTATCCAAAGGATGGCTAAATTACCATAAAGCAGGGATGGCTGCCAATACTTTATAATTTCTATAATACGAGACTGTGGTGTTTTGCCAATGTTTGGATAGTTTATAAAAATAAATAAATATACAACTTGCAGAGTTATTCAATAACGCGCACATTTATATTGATCGCAGTCAATATTGGGAGTGACCTGCACGCACCATCATTGTTAACTTGTTCCCGAAATCACGAAATAGGGAAGCGCTTTCTCGCAATTTCTTGAACGTAATGTGCGTGATGACGTTGCTTTATTTTTTACTTTTATATAATTAATTAATTATAAATATCTTTTTTTTTTTTTTTACAGACGACCGGAGAAGCTTCCTTTTTATTTTCCTTCGGAAAATAAAAATAAAAATAAAAATAAAACGCACGCAAACAACTACACTTTGACTATTCATTCTCACCTCGACTATTCACACTCTGACTATTCACGCTTAAACCTATTCAAACAATACTCCAACCACTCTGCCCACACCCTATCCACGTTAGTCGCTCGAATCATACTTTGACCCCCTAACTCATACTTTCAACCATTTAAACCACCACGCTCAAAATTATTTTAACAAAAATGCCCCCAACACTCCTCGGATTGAAAACTGGCCCCTCGCGCCTCTTCTCTCGCTCCGCCCGTCAATCGACCCGCAAGCCAGTGGCCTTCCGATCACCGCCTCCAATCACCGACCCTTTGCACGCCTCTACAGGCGATGAGAGTATCACATTCTCCATAGATATGGCCCCGCAAAAATCTCCAAGCGGCGAGGATATCACCGAGCACTTCAACTACACCCCTAACATAATCAGCGGGTCCCTCGAGCACGCGTTGCGCCAGAACATTCTGCGCCAAAGGCGTGAGTGCGAAGAAGCAAAGAAAACTAAAGAAACACAAAGTGCAATGAAGGCTCTGCACGTTAAACGCGTGAGCCAGGCTTTGCCAACCTCCAAACGAAATGCCAATGAAAAGTCAAAGTCCGACAACACGTTGCAAACCCGCGCTAAACCCGCGCAATCCTTCGACAAGCCGAAACACGACCGTGCAATACAACCTCCAGCAAAAAGCGCGCAAACCCGCAACCCAATTTCCAACGAGCCAAACTGTACAATGCAAACCCGGGAAAAACACGCGCATAGGTCCTTACAAACCACGGATGAGTCGAAACACGATGACGCGACGCAACCCCAGGCAAAACGCGTGCGCACGACTTTACAAGCCTCGGACGAAAGCGCCGATGAGTCGAAAGACGATGGCGCGAAGAAACCTCGGGCTAAGTGCGTGCGCGTGACGCGACCTCCAGTTAAACGCGCCCCCCAGCCTTCACAATCCTTCGACCAGAACATCGACGAGGGAACAAAACGCGATGGTACAACAAAATCTCTGGCAAAACGTGCCTTACCGTCCAACAAAAACCTTGGCGGGGTAATAAAGTACGAAGGCGTGACGCAATCCCCGACTAAACGCGTGCGTCAGCCCTCGCAAAGCTCCGACAAAAACGTCGGCAAGGAACCAAAGCACGACGGCGCGAGGCAATCCTCGGCTAAACGCTTGCGTCCGTCCACACAAACCCCCGACACAAACGCCAAAGAGGAGTCGGAATATGAAGGCACTACCCAACGTCCACCAAAACGCGTGCGTGTCACATTGCACCAGGCCCCACAAGCACCTAACGTAGAAATATTCTATGTCAAAGCGTCGCAGCCATTAGTGGCTCCTTTAAAAAAGGAGGAAAATGAAAGCACACAGGTCGAGGGCGAAGGGAGGCAAGGGAAGACTAGCACAATGTGCCAGGCATGTGGGGTGGTCAATGACTCATGCTTTCGCAAAGCGTATAATTGGCCATTCCATGTGGAAAATATTCAAGTAGATACCAAGGGAATCGCATTTGTAAATTTGTGCAACAAATGTTGTTTGAGGTTAGTATTCTTTCTCCTCGCCTTAATTTTTACTCTCTCTCTTATCATTCAGTTGACTCACAAGCCCTTTCCCTTATCCACACAAACAGATGGAAAAAATCCAACCATTCCATTTGCTATGGCTGTAAGTGGATTCCCTTTAAAGAGGATATCAAAACGGCCATTCGATGCGTCGATCGCATGCGCGGTTCGCGTTCGGCCAATGAGCCGCTTGACCTGGAGGAGGACATTGTAGGATTCACCTGCACTTCGAGAAAATGGCCATGTGGTAGGTCGTGGAAGGTTGGGTGGCTTCATGTGTGAGCGGTGGTGTCGTTGTTTGTGTAAATATTCCCCTTCTCACTTTCTCGTCTTCTCGCTTTCTCTTTTCTCGTCTTCTTTTCACAACCATCCACCTTATATGCATATATCACACCAAGACTTTCTATGCATTGTGTATTATTACTTCTGCTTTGGCATACTCTTTTTGATAACTTTTTTTTTTCCCCGCGTAATATCCTCCATTTTTCTTTCCTTCTCTTCTTCCTCAATCGTTTTTACCTTTTGACTCGCTTTCTTTTATCGTTCTGAGTGCAGGAACGCATATTTTTGTTTATCATTTTCATAGTTATGAACTTCGTTCAAACTTCGGCAAAGATGTCCGGAGCACAGTTACCTAATTCTCTCTGCGTTTTTTCCTCGTTCCACGGTTTTACTATATTGCGGCGTTTCACGGTTTCGCGACGGTCTATTTCGCGGACCTCCCCTCCGCCTAAGGCAACGAGACGTTTCCCCCCTTTTTTTCTGATAAAAGAACACTTAGTTAATTGCTTTCCTTCGCATACTCGATTCAATCTACTTGATCTCACAGCGTTGAGAATTTCGCAAACCATCCCACCCACCCTGTTTTTCTTCTTTTTCTCTTTTTCTTTTTTTCTTCCTTTTTCTTTTTTTTTTTCTTTCCTTTCTTGTCTTT
>RBNK01002077.1:0-12252 GCA_003990785.1 Endogone sp. FLAS-F59071 | reverse complement strand
GGGGGGGGGGTGTGGAGATATCAAGTGTGGGAAAACAATTTGGGGGGGGGGAGCTCGCGTCTTATATCGCCTGCTCCTCGGCAAGAAAACTTTCACGGTGTCAAGGTACAGGATCTGGTTGGATGTTGGATGACTGGCTTCCTTCGGTCATGGGTGTGACTAGAAGCCAACGATGCCCATAGTAGGAATCTGCCGGTTTCGACGCCCACTCTTTTTTGCCCAGATCAAGCTTTTTCCTTTCCTCTCACATGATGCGCGCACGGACACTGCGATCCGTGGGGTACATGTATACCTTGTATACCTTGTATACCTGACGCCTGACGCGACCGCCGGAATCCCCCCAAAATTCCAGACGGCGCCGCCCGCGGGGCGTTCGGATCCTTTAAAGACCTCGCGAGTCCCGACAAAACCTTTACCCCATATGCCCAAAAAAAGATGGAGGCGCGTTGGCTGAAAATAATAAACGAACCCCTCAGGTGACATGAGACAGAATCTATATAATAAACTTTCAACGCCAACGCCGAGCGATTTACCTAGTGGACTTGTGTCCAAAGATTCGAATGTTTTATGGCATTGCGCGTTGGCATGATAATCTTCACCTGACGAACAAGTTTACCAAGTGCTTATTTTCACTAGGTATACATGTATATGGCAATGCATCGAGAAAGGACGTCTCTCCTTCTGCCATATCAGTAAGTTTCAATTGCTATCATCTTCTGGTGACAAACTGGTTTTCCTAGAGATTCGTCAAAGATGGTAATGAGTCATAGCCTCTTATCGTTTTTTTTTCAAACCGAGTGCAAAAAAAGACCTAATATAAATATTTCCCTTTATCGCCTTATATACCTTCAACCGAACGCTACAGCCAATCCCAGAAACCAGAACAATCTTAGCACCACACTGAAACCATCCTGTCGAAATTGTGAATTACATCACTTACCTGAGCTATCCTCTCCCTTCTGCATCTACCCCCCTAGTCTTGAGCGATAAAGTCTTGAGCGCGGAAGACATTCTGCTATTGCTAAATTCAAAAATTGCTGGCGCCCGCCTTATATAATTAATTATACTCGATAATACTTTATTTTATACATCAGTGACAACTCTATGTGGAATTCTTCTACTTCTTGACTGCATGCTCTGCCAGTTTTAATGTGACCCATTGCAATATGCACACATATATACCGCTGGGCTCGTCTGGCAAATCGCCGGATTGTGAGGACGGCCCACCGCCGTCATGGAAACTGCTATATACTTCCACATGAAAGCACTCGCATCAGGATCACACAAACTTATTTGACGTCACGGCGGTTGGATGGTTGGAGATGTGATCCATCATGCAAATGATTCATCATGTGAATGTATTCGACATCACAGCATGCTCTATCTATTACTTTGAGCTGTTATACAGTGTGCTCTAGAAGTACTCACGCGAGGACAAGGACGCAAGTGCGCGTGACATGATGCACGGCTCTCACACTAAATTTAGTGCAGGCACTAGCCAAGCACAGGACTCAATGATGGCGATATAGACGTGGACAGTGACGACTTATTGTCAGAGGATTTGACCTTACACAGGGTTTGGGCAAAGACGTCCATCCGACCATCCGAAGCCGGGAACGCGCCTACCAGTTATTTGTAACAGAAAAAAGAAAAAGAAAGAAAAAAAAAGTCATAGGACAACCGGGGCAAGTTGAAGCGAAGGGAGGATACGCGAGCGTCGTGAGACTTTGCTTAGTCGTCCAAATAAACCACTGTTTGCTCGCCTGTTCTGTGACAAATCAATTATTCGGTGTTCGCATCCCATTACCAAAAGCGGTTAGCTGATCACGGTGATGTCAAATGTATATATAAAATGGAAACGTCTTCTCACTCACACTTTCAACACAAGCACACTCGACACAAGCACACTCGACACAAGCACACTCGACACAAGCACACTCGACACAAGCACACTCGACACAAGCACACTCGACACAAGCACACTCGACACAAGCACACTCACAATTTCAACACAAGCACACTTACAATTTCAACACAAGCACACTTACAATTTCAACACAAGCACACACACAAACAAACATGCCTGTCTCCTATCACCCCGCTGACGTCGCTGAATTCAACGAGCTCATCAATGGCGACAAGCTGGTCGTTGTGGACTTCCATGCCACATGGTGTGGCCCTTGCAAGATCATCTCCCCCAAATTCGAAGAGTTCTCCAACAAATACACCGACGCACTATTCGCCAAGGTTGACGTTGATGAGGTTGCGGTAAGCAGCAATTTCAATGTTGACATCCTTTCTCCACAGTAGCTGAAACACCGTCGCTCATTTGCAACCGCCTCTACCTTCCCCCACACAATCAGGACGTCGCAGAAGAAGTAAGCGTGCGCGCAATGCCAACCTTTATGTTTTTCAAGAACGGCAAAAAGGTGCACGAGATTGTTGGCCCAAACGCGGCCAAGCTCGAGGCTGCAATCAAGAGTAATCTATAGTAGGCAATCGGGTGATGAGAATTACGAACGAGAAAAAGCATTTGCTTTGAATACTGTGGCCATTAATCTGTATATATATACTCGATCGTAAAGCCTTTCTTAATAAGATACAAAAAAATCGGGATGATGACGTTTGTACGTTTGTGACTGCTATTTTTATCACGTGAAAGGGTTGCTCAAATCAATTTTCCATATCATGTGACTGTCATGTGATTGATTTGAACTATATAGCACTAAGTCTGTCTCCAAAGCTCCAAAGCCTCGAAAATGCTATTTCCAATCATTCGCACATTTCAAAAGCGATGGTATTCCAGCAGCTCTGACATAATTGCCAAGGCAATGGTCTATAGCCAGTACGGAAAACCAAGTGAGGTCCTCAGGTTAGCCGACCTTTCTTACGTAACGTACCCGAGTCATATTACCGCTCCAATCCTCCACCTAACTATCTAACTATATAATAATAATAATAAACTCGCAGTATACATACACATCCACTCCCCGCCCTCACACCTTCGACACTTCACCTCCGCTTCCTTGCATCCCCCATCAATCCGGCTGATATCAACCAGATTGAAGGCGTCTACCCTCTCAAACCACCATTCTCCACCGAACACATACAGAGCAATGTGCCTGTGGCGATAGGCGGTAATGAAGGTGTAGCTATGGTCGTTGCCGTGGGCGACGAGGTATCTGGAATCAAGGTCGGCGACTGGGTCGTCATGGCCGAATCCGGGTTTGGTGCGTGTACTTTGTGTTTTAGTGTTGTAGAAATTGAGGGTACTTGGGTCGATTGATTGGTTAAATCCGAGCCTTCACCACTGCTTCAAAAACATCATATTTCCCTTTCCACCCAGGCACCTGGCGCACACACGCCGTCGCCACTCTCGCCGATGTGCAAGTTATCCCGAACGAGGGTCTTGACTTCCTTCAAGCTGCCACAATTGCCATAAACCCGTCCACTGCGTACAGGATGCTCAAGGATTTTGTCAATCTCCAGGAAGGTAAGAAGGCGAGGGCATAAATTATGTATCGAGGAGATTAATGTAGATATTTAAAAGTAATGGCAATTCTGTGAACTTGATGGTTGGGGCCTGGTAACTTGAAAAAGGCAGGAAATAGTCTTCAGGAAAGAAAACTGGACAAACGGACATAATTAGGGATATAACCAGATCGAATCGTATCAAACTTGAATATTACCTTCGGCCCGACTTACCAGTTTTTGGGTTCGATCTAGTGGCCATTGAATAGTTCAGTCCCATAGCAACCCTAGATGTACTGCTAAAAATACCTCTTTATATATAAGTACCCTTGTTGTAAATATATTCTAAAACGAATCTACCCATACCACGCAGGCGACTTTGTCATCCAGAATGGCGCCAACAGCAGTGTTGGGCAGTACGTAATTCAGATCGCCAATGCCTGGGGTATTAAGACTATCAATATTGTGCGCAAACGGCAAGTAAACTCCCTTCCTCGTGTCCTCGCACTCTCGGTATGCATCCCAACGCGCTAACTCCCGCCGCCAGCCTTCCTTAGACCGGACCTCTACAATGTCATAGACCACCTCACCGCTATAGGTGCGACGCACGTGATTACGGATGAAGAACTCGGTAGCTTGGTAAACAAGAAGAAGGTTAAGGAATGGACAGGTGGGAAGCCGATCATGCTGGGGCTCAATTGTGTGGGAGGAAAAGGTGCAACGGAGATGGCAAAGTATCTGAGGTGAGTCTTTGCGGTGAGACAGTGGCTACGTATGACGGTGTTTTTAACTTATTTACGTAAAAAAGCTCAGAATTCTTCTCATGCCACTTCTCCACACATTCATTCATCCATCTAGCAACGATGCTTATTATGTTACGTATGGTGCCATGTCGCGCCAACCGCTGACTCTTCCCGCCTCACTTCTCATTTTTAAGAACATTTATTTCTCGGGCTTCTGGATGTCACACTGGGGCAAGACACATTCGCGCGATGCCCGCGCCGAGATGTTGTACGATATCGCCACCATGATGCGCAACGGCAGGATCCGCGGGGCCAGGTTGGAGAGGGTCGAGTGGGACACCCGTGTGGATGATGCTGAAGCGTTTCGCAGCTTGAAAACCGCCATTGACAAGGGGATTAGCAGCTTCGGCAACGGGAAACAAGTTTTGGTAATGATATAGATGGAGCTGAGAGAGGGTAATGAAGAGTTGGAGGGGATTACCATTTGCAATTGTAATCAATTGATGTGCGGTCCTAGATGATTTCATTTTTTTCGCTTTTGGGGCCGGGAGTTGATGGTAACATCCTGAGAATTGCGTGTGTCATAAATAGCATGGAACCCCTTCCTTCAAAAAAGTAAAACGCCAATCCGCAGATACTGTATCGCATCACATCTTTCGTCTTTGAATATATCAACCTTTATGTGTTTAGATCATCATCCCTCATCCCACTAGAGCAATTTCCACGTTGCGGGCGGGCGTTTCTGCAGAGCGAGTCGTGGCGACCGGATTTTTATCCAGCAGTGATCATTTGTGCACGATGAAGACTGTTTTCTGGAGCGTGGTATCAATGAATGAAGGTGCCATTACTGCAGAATAGCGAATAATAATCAAATACCCAGTCATTTTCGAGATATTCAGGCTACCCACATCCCACATCCACAGTGGGCCGACTTGGCGTACAAGAATCAGCAGAACGCAATGTATCTTCTTCCCACTGAGAGAATTCGCTAACAACTGTATACTTGGGAATTGCCACCATTTACTCACAAACCCCTTTTATGGTGGAGAACGTCATTAGGGCTTGGCGATAACTCTTCAATATTGTGTATTGCCAGTGGCGTTGGAGACGTTTACATCACGTCTACTACTTCAATGTGATATTTCCACACATTGCTATAGGGTGCTGGCTTTAGCATCAAGCAAGTCAAAATTCTCCAGGTAATAATTAAACAGCCATATTTGCGAAGCAGGTACGAGACAAAGGTATTTAATTAGAGATTCTAAATATTCAGGCGAAGCAACCACCTCTTCTGTTTTTAATGTGCGCAATATCATAGCTTCAGATTCGCCACGTCATCGGGAGCAAAATCCATCCTAAGAACGGAAGAGCGAGAAATTCGATTATCACCCGATGATATCGTGTGGTCCAACTGTATTAAAAGAGATCAACGAAACAACCCTCAATACCTTAGCGCCAGCACTTTCTTCACCTCTGTGACCGTTAGCCGCCACGTAACTGGCCCAGCCTTATTGCCCCAGTAGTCGTAGATCTCGTCCGGCTGCGGAAATCCGACACCAAACCATTCAATTACCAATTATAAACCACAATCGCTTCACGCTTAGATCCACCGTCACTTAGCCCCCATCCCTACACCAGCTTACCGCCTCAAAACTCAGTAACGTGACCATCTGGTTCAGTCGCGTAAACCGGTCGCGCGACGGCCACTCAGTCATGTTAGAGAGGTAGTGACCCAGCGCGCGGAGATCCTTGTCAAAGCAGAGGGCGCCTAGCTGAGGAATCCCGGAGAGAAATTTGACCTCTATTTATTAGGAACGGATCGAATCGTCGTACGCGCTGAATGCGGGGAAAATGCGCCCTCACCTGGTTGAACTTTGTCTGCAGAATGATCTTCTCCCACTGCTTCGCAACTGATTCGACTACCAATGCCATGACCTTGGAGAAGTTGTTCTCCGTGAGGGTTTTCTGTAGACCCGTCCGTTCGTCAAAGAATAGCCAATCACACCTTAACAGCACCATACCAAAGCCACTATCCCCACACGCACCTTATATCCCTCGACCATGCCGTCGAATCCCGCGCGGAATCGCTTGGTAAACACGTCGTTCGCGTCGGCCTCGGCGTATTCCTCTTCATCCAGGACGTACTTAACGTCCTTATATGACTCGTGAAAGAGGGGGCGCAACCGCGGCTTGAGTGTCTGACCGAAGAGCTGCTCGATACCTGTCTGTTTTGGCGGAGCGGTAAGTGAGCTTCGCGCGGGATTAAAGAAACAGAAAAATGTGCACAAAATCTCTTACCTGCAACAACTGCTTAAACTTGGAGGCCGAACTGGCTAGCGGGGCGAGGGATGCCGAAGCCCGCTCCTTGTCCGCGTCCGAGAGCGGGGCAAAGATGCTTTGGGTCACGTCTTGCTGAACCTCGAAGGTCAGCTTCTGGATGTAATCGGCACTGACATCCAAGTTATTCAGAATCACCTGCCACAAACCCATGAAAATTATAAGCCATTACGGGTCCATTATCCATAATCTTCACAGACCCAAATACCCCTCTCCACTTTTAAAGCCCTGCCTACCATGTATTGCACCTTTGCCTCCCCCACCCCCATAGTGCCTCCTCTCCCTTCGTGTCCTGCGAACGTGGTCATCATCCTGCGCTGAAACACGCCGAGATAATCGTTCTCGAGTGCACGCGCTGCCGCGGCCACCGCCGCGGCCAGGCAGTTTGGATCCGCAGCGCGCATGGCGCGGTGCACAGTCCGTTTGAGGATGTAAAAAACGTCGTCAACGCACGACGAGGTCGGGCCGGCCTTCTCGTCATACTCGTCTATCTTCATGGCCTATGGAGGGAAAAGGTGTTCATTTGAGGCGTCAAGATCAGGTATTTAGGTTTGTTCCCATTCCCATCTCAACAGAAATTGGCCATAGGTGCGCCCAAACCTTATCGATCGATTTCCTCAAGAAGCATTCCTCCATGATGAGGTACGCATCCATGACCTCGCGTACGCGCCTCGCCAACCCTGACACGCACAGCAGCCCGTTGTTGTCGTATAGAGCGCGGGATTTGCCCTCCCAGACCTGTCCGTCTTCGCCTTCCGCTACAAGTACCTCCATCTCGTCCTTGCGAGCATACAGAGATCAAATCATTAGCAAATAGCCACGCCGCCCAATCCCCCCCCAAAAAAAAAAAAAAAAATTCACGTTCACCTCAACCTCCGTACTCACCTTAGCTCTAACATCCAGAAACCGGTGGAACATGTACGATTGCTGGCTAATCATGGCCATCTCCTCGCAGTTGACGGCGAGCTCGCGCGGATCTGTCAGCGGGCTGGACTCGAGGATCGAGGTGGCACCGGTGGTGCCTGCCATGGAGGAGAGCGATGTAGCGGGCTTACTGAAGGAGGAGGAGCCGGTACGCTGCATGGCTGAGGAGGTAGACTGGCGCGAGGAGGGAGCGGGAAGCGACTGAATCTCGCCGATCTAGAGAGGTGGATGGATTAATTGATGAAAATAGAAAAAGAAAAGTGTATATGTTGCTTTTTGGCGGCGAGCGTCCGCACGCTCGAATCCATACCTTCCTCGCGATTTGCCTATCTTCCATAAACGCGTCCAAAATCAGCCCACTCTGCAAGTCACTTTCCTCCTGCAGTCGCTGTATGACTCGCAGCATCTTGCCCGGGCCGTAGTGTGTCTGCACCAGTGGAGTGTGCTTGTCGACGATAACGGCCACGTGTTCAAACAGAGAACTAAGGAGAGTAACGTAGAAGGTCGGGTTCGGTACTGAAGCACCCACAACACTTGCGTCAGTTCATGCTCCAAACGATACATAAAACTTTAATCAAAAAAAAAAAAACAGGAACTCACCCACTTGTCCCATGGCCTCCTGGCACTTGCCCCTGACAATCCCGCACACGAACCGCGAATACTTGTCAAGCCCCTCAGCTTGACACCCGATTAAGGGAAACAGCTTGAAATAACGCGTAATCTCAGCCTCATGCCGCGCTGTGGCGGCTACGTCGAATTGCTCGGCGAAGACGCGGTATAGGTGCTGCTTGGCGTCGGCAAGGGTCTTGGCAGGGTGATCTGGGTTCATGGAATTGGGCTGAAAGAAAATCGGATGACTTTTAGTTGAGACCGGCGGAGGGTGGGAGGAAACAAGTGCATGAAACGTACGACGGTAATCTCGGCGAAGCTACCCTCAATGACGCGTTGCTCGAGCTTCGAAGCGCGGTGGACAAAGGCAGCGGCGGTCTCGTCGTCGCGAGCCTGGAGCGCCTGCTGGAGGCCCGTGATGCAATACTGTGTCATAGAGTATGTAGTTATTAGGATGGAAATATCTCAGTTTGCCGATTATGATGATTGAATGACCCCAGCTCAATTGTATCTTTTAACCTACCTTGAGCTCCTGAACATCTTCTACCTGTTTCATAGACTCTTTGACGCGAGACTGTAGATTTACCACTGAATTTAGTTTGACATTCTGACAGTTGGCTGTGTGATGTCTCCATCGATATCTCACCTGCTCCAGATCCAGCTGTCGCACTTTGTCACTGATTCGCTCCGCCAGGTGCGATGTACCGCTGACGATGCTCACCATGCGTAACGCATCTTTTTTCAGATTCCCGAGTCTTGGCCTGGGCTCACAAATGTCGAGGCAGTGTGCGTGGATGGTTAACCTGACGCCAGACACGCACGCCCAAAGCCAAACAAAAGCTGTCTCAGAATAAAACCAAATCATCCTGGTGCCCATCGAGCTCACCTTAGCACGTCCAACCCCTCCATCTTCCCTTCCAGGCTTTCCTTGTCGGCCAGCAGGGCATCGAGGTCGCCGTCAACGCGGTTTTCCTCCTGGTCTAGGAGGCGCAGGGCCTCCTGTATCTCCTGAAGGTCAGTGAGGGAACGGTAATGGTCGAGGTCGAGAGTTGGATAGTCCCATGCTGTATTGGCTTGGGCGAGATCGAGTTGGGCGGGCATTGAGGGACGTCTGCGGGTAGAACAGCCAAAGAGGGTGGCTTTGAAGTCATCGAGCGTCCTCCTAAGCCACAGGAATGAACACATCCAAATCACTGAATAAAATGCAACACCTTCTTCAACCATGGCCACCCCCGCAAACATCCTCACCGCCGTGCGCTATCACCGCCACAACACCTCCCCCGACACTCCCATATCAACGGAATCTCTCCAATCCTTTGTTGAATCCGCAAAACTCTATAGTCACCGCGTCGTCATCGGCATCGACGCCTCCGATATTCTCCTCCTGGCTCACGTCGAGAGCACCTTCCCGCACGCTCATATCCTTAAACCGCAAGAAACCGTTGCCGATCTTCCGCAACCGACGTCCAATATCACTAGTAATGACGGTCGGGTGCTTATTCTCCCTATCCAGCCCTATTGGAAGTTCACAGTCGCTCTCAACAGCCTCCTTGCCACCGCCCTCCGTCTCTCTTACTCTTACATTCTCTATGCCAGCACCGAGACCCGCATTCGTCCCGCTGAGGTTGCTACTCTCTCCTCCTTCTTCACTCCGGATGATACCACCCTCGTAGCTGGCAAGGCACTCGCACCGCACAGCTTTACGCACGATCCTTCGGGAGAGCGAATACGCATCCCGCTCACGGGTTTGACTTCTCCCTGGAATACATTTGCGCTTTGGTCCGTCCAAAAACTCTCTGCAACGGGATTTCTTATGATCTCGGACGCCAACACTACGGCAGGGCGGTCAGCGATCGAGGAGGTGCCGACAATAGCTATCCATCAGATGTTACGGCCAGACAAGGCGAGAGCGTATCTGATAAAGACGGATGAGGCCGGGGGGTGGGAGACCGAGTTTGAGGACCCAAAAAGGAAAGAGTGGCAGCGTGCAAAGCTCGAGAGCAAGAACGCCAGCGCCGAGAGCCATCTCAGGATGGTCGGATTGGATGAGACCAAGGCATGGGTGTGGCACGTTGATGCGATGAATGTGAGGGTAGCCGATGCGGAAGGGACTGAGTGAGCATTGTTCTTGTGCGTATGGATCTTAATATAGCATTAGGCATATAACTAAACGTTAAAGACTCCGACATCCTGTTTCGTCGCTCTCAAGCACTGTTGACCAGGGTGGTCTTTGGCAGCATTTTCAATCTCTTTGCTAAGGTTAAATGTGATAGACCATGTAATTTCAGTAGACACTCTTCCTGGAACCCTTTATGAGCCACGAAACGTTAAGTTCCAAACTCGCACTGCACATAACGATAGAATCACGTTTCTGTTCTCTCTCTCTCTCTCTCTCTCTCTCTCTCTCTCTCTCTCTCTCTCTCTCTCTTTTTCTCTCTTTTTTTTTTTTTTTTTTTTTTTTTTTTTTTTTTTTTTGTTGTTGTTGTTGTTGAATGCACTGGATCCAGATTGTTCATAAGCAACCTGCGTAGCTTTGTGATGGTGAAGTTGGCATCACCCATTGCATATGCACACATGTTCCGAATGAGGTTGTGGGTTTCTCTTCCGAATCTTCCTCAAGCCATGTGATATTTCTCTCAGGCTAGCTATCGCCCCCCCCAAAAAATCGGCTAGGATATCCCCGCTACAAACATGTTCGAGTAACCGTTAATTTGCCAACGCTTTGCTTATACACAGTTTTGGCAATATTTAAGACGCCATTTCCTATACTGATCGCACCTATACTGATCGCAAAGTCAAAAAAACACGTACAATTGTAAAGCCAAAAGCGGAAGAATAATAAAACAAACAAGAATTGTACTGAAAACACTGAAAACACTGAAAACAAGATTTCGAAGCAGTAATTTGAAAGGGGGGAAGAGAGGAGGGAAAAAACATAAACAAAACAAAACGAAAATTCAATATACATGTCTCGCGCGGCTACTCAAAGATCGCGACGAGAGCGGTGTTTGCAAAGATATCATTACATGTACACATTTAAAAGCACGAAAAAAAAAAAAAAAAAAGGAGGACTGGATGGGAACAATAGATAATAAATAAAACAAATCAAGGCTTGAGTCGCCACCATTCTGTACAACGCATTTGACGGTGCAAGTAAGCGCATCGTCTGCCACCTCATGTAGTAGAAAAACATTTTTTTTTTCCTTTTTTTTTTCCTGAACACCATGATCAGTACATCTTCATTGACCGCTGTCTCCTGTCGGCCCCTCACCGTTGCGCAAACATCTGCGGCATCTGATTTCCCCTTCCCTGCTGTAATGGATAATATGGCTGCTGGTGCTGCTGCGGAGGCGTGGTGGGCACATGAAGCGGCTGGGGCTCGTCCGCCCTCGGTGGAGACTGCTGTCTCTGCTGCTGGTTTGGCGGGTTGAACATCTGTTTTACACTTTCAATAACATGATCGTCCGGCTCTGATGGTGATGGGGCCCCGCCAATCACACCCTGCTCCATGCTGGCTAAATAGATTTGCATCTCGCGCGCGTACCGTGCCTTGTCAGTGTTTGCTTTCTGAATCCAAGGCGCTCGATCGGCCTCGCCCATGGCATTCCACTGCTTGGCAATGTGCTTACTTACAGGACCCACTGTCCAGGTGGGGTACCGCCTCACGACCTCCGGGCGGATGTGCGATAGATAGAATAGGAAACCGGACATGGGATGCTTGGGGGCCATCGGGTTCTTGTGACGTTTTTTCTTGCGGCCGCGCGGGTCTCGCGTGGGGGTCGCGGTCTCGGCGCTGCCTTCGCCACCAGAGCCTGTCCCACCCCCGCCGCCATTGGCTTGCTCGGCGGCACGGCGCTTGGCGGATTTCGAGAGATGGCCAGCCTCGGCGAGCTCGGCCTTCGACCTCCGGGTATATACGAAGTTAGGGTGCTGTGTGAGGTGTTTTTGCTTGAGTAGTAGTGCTTCGTTCATGTAGTGGTCACGTTCCGGCTAGATTGATATGAGATCAAAGATGTGGTAGAAATAGGATTGAAATTCGCATGACAATAATCAATATTTGACTGGTTTCAATTCAAGGCACATATCAACCAAGAAGCAATCAATTTGCAAAAAAAAAAAAAAAAAAAAAAAAAAAAAAAAAAAAAAAAAAAAAAAAAAAAAAAAAAAA